>KI628586.1:0-24780 GCA_000503235.1 Sclerotinia borealis F-4128 | reverse complement strand
TTTTCCTTTTCCTTTTCTCCCATCCCCCATCCCGAGTCCCGAGTCTCAACTCCTAACTCTATATAACACAATTCCCATCTCTCCCCATATCTCTCCTCATCTCTCTCTCCTCATCACCCATTCAATTCATTTATTCATTTATTCATTTATTCATTTATTCATTTATTCATTTATTCATTTATTCATTTATTCATTTATTCATTTATTCATTTATTCATTTATTCATTTATTCATCCAGTCTATTACACGCGCTGATCCTCTACAATCTATAATCCATCCGGCGACGTGCAGTGAGTGTGACAAGGAATCTTATAGAGAGAGAGAGAGAATGGGATGGGGTCTGGCAAAGAATAGAATGTTATTACGAGTACTCGTATATGAGCATAAATATGGATATGATTATGTATATGAATATAAACAAATATCATCGTCAATGTATGTATATGTATGTATATATATATAACTTTCATATGTATTCCACATATGTATATCTCACATCACATATCTCACACCCCACATCACGCCTCTCACCATCAAACCAAGCCACTAGTATACTATAGTACTGAAAAGTTCGTTGGATATGAAAACGAAAATTGAAATGACGGGATGGGATGAGATACTTAGAAGGTACCGGCGACGAGGGTTGAATGCACAAAGCCTTATTGCACTGACTGATACTTGACGATATGAAATACGGGGAAGAGGGGAAAGGTGAGATATCCTGATGGCTGATTTTCAACATAAATATCATTTTTTTGAAATAATATAAGGATGGGTGTCTATACTTGTGCAGTTGGCAATACTCTAATACTCTTCCCACTAAGGGAGATTCAAAAATCATTGAGATCCATTTCCCTTTGACTTAAGCGACATCTTAAAGCAATCGAACATTGTGAGCTATCATGGAAACTTGGATAGGATGAACACTACTAGTATTTCCCCGATACTAGTACATAGTAAAAAATAAAAATTTAAAAGGTAGACTTGACTTGACTTGAACTCGGATAAGGCACTTGAATGAAGGACTACCGGTATTGAGATTTCAAAGGTTGAAAAGGTCTGATACTGAAGATTCGGGAGTCTTGTAGTAATATACAGATTTTTATTCTGATAATACCTAGGTAACCAAAATGAGGATATACAAGATAAGACTGACTTTGCTCCTTCCTAAAATTAACTTCTTCGATCTACATGTCAATTAATTCTGACAACCACACAATAAATTGAAGTTTTATAGATAAGAAATAATGACATGAAGGGAAGTTGAAATAAAAGAATCAGAAGAACTTGAATAACTCTCGACTTCTCGTCTTATAAATTGGTAAAATGGTGGAGTACGGAGGACTTCAAATTCTAAAATACGGTATTCAAGAGAGAGAGTTATTCGAGGGTTAGTGTGCAACATATCCCTGCAGGTAACCGTTGTACTAATTTATATCTCCACATTTTTATTATTAGTGTTTGACTATAACCTGTATAACATAGATAATATATAGAACTTTTCCTCTTTCGTCTTTTAGAAGGGGGAGATCTGGGTCTAAATTTGGTCTATTGATACAGACTATAGTAGTTTGTGCTTTCCCTCTAGTCTCTTTGGGTAAATGATATACTTTGGTTAAGTAAGTATTATAAAAAGTTGGAAGTATATGATAAAAAGTTAAAAATACATGATTTGGCCATCACGTTCTTATACTGGGTATTATTCTTCTACACAAAGCTACATACCAACTAATGCAAAACCAAGATGAATTCGAAGAGTTCTAAAGGATCCGTCTAGAATCTAATCAAACACCATCCAATTACTATCGAATCACCCTCTCAGTTGCCACCCTCTACATCTCTCAAGAGTTAAGTCTCAACATTAGGAAGAAAGTTGGCCAAGCTACCATACCATACCATACCGCACGCAGTATAACCTCTTTTTTTGTCCTGGTTAACACATCAACTTTTACTTTCTTGCATATATATATCTCCTTCATCCTCTCATCCTCTGCTTTCACTCTCCAGACTGAATGAAATTCGACCTCTGAATACATCAATCCAGTTCCCTGAGAATCAAGGGAACATATCCTTCAATATCCAGGATCCTAACATTTAGTATTTCGCTGGTAAATTTTTCCTTCTGTCGCACAAGATGATGGACCAACAACTCACGTCAAGAGGCCATCCCTTTGCGAAATATACCACCACAACACCATCCATTCGACCTAGCACGTCTGAAAGTAGAGGCAGTCCTTCCGCAGAGGGTAGCGTTCAGACCTCTCCAATAAGAGACCGACCCGACCCATTCTCCACCCCTTCCCCTTCAAGACCCGAATCGAGCCTCGGAACATCATCTTCGGTCGGAAGATCATATGGCACACCATATTTCCACTCGCGAAGAGTCAAGAAGGGAGAAGTTGATCAGCCATGGAAAGCGAAGAAGGACCCAAAGGAAAGATGGGTCACGGTCATCCCAATCGTTGGCATATTGATTGGACTCGGTATTGCAGCGTTCTTTGTCTATGATGGTGTGCGTTCAGTCACTCATCATAAATACTGTCCAGTCATGAGTGATGATTTCTCAGGTGATACACTCAATACCGATTTCTGGACTCAAGAAGCTGAAGTTGGTGGCTTTGGGTATGTATTGACTTCTAGAATTTTGGCGGATACTTACTAACTGAATTCACAGTAACGGAGAGTTTGAACAGACTACACTTGACGATGAGAATGTATTCATCCAAGATGGAAAGCTCATCATCAAGCCCACATTACAAGATGCAAAACTCATCGAAGCAAACGCCGTAATCAATCTTACATCTGCCGGAACTTGTTCATCCGATATCGTCAAGAACTGCGTCTCAGTCACCAATATCACCGCTGGCACAATCATCCAACCTGTTAAGTCAGGAAGAATCAATACCAAGAAAGGTGCCACCATCAAATATGGACGTGTTGAAGTAACCGCCAAGTTACCTGCTGGAGATTGGTTGTGGCCCGCGATTTGGATGTTGCCCGTAGACAATGCTTATGGAGGATGGCCCGCATCTGGCGAAATTGATCTTGTGGAAGCCCGAGGAAACAACTACACATATGCACAGGGTGGAAACAACATCGTCACATCAACTCTCCATTGGGGACCCGATTCCGCCAATGATGGTTACTGGCGAACAAACGTCAAACGTACCGCTCTCCACACCACCTTCTCAGCCGGTTTCCACACATATGGACTTGAGTGGTCCCAAAAGTACCTCTACACCTACATTGACTCCAAGTTACTACAGGTGCTCTACAACACCTTCAACCAGCCGCTCTGGCAACGTGGACAATTCCCCAATTCTGACATCAACGGAACGAGAATTACAAATGTTTGGTCTCAGACCGGTCGTGATAATACACCTTTCGATCAAGAATTCTACCTTGTTCTCAATGTCGCGGTCGGTGGTACCAATGGATGGTTTGCTGATGGAAAGAGTGGTAAACCTTGGATTGATGCTTCTGTAAGAGCTAAAAATGATTTCTGGGAGGCGAGAGATCAGTGGTATCCTACTTGGACTGCAAACAATAATCAAGGCCAGATGGAGGTCAGTAAAGTGGAGATGTGGCAACAATGTGATGGGAATGAGGACCTTTAAATGTCTTCTTTTCATTTCAGGGCCAGTTGGGCCAGTTGGGTGGATGTATAATAGATTATTACAGAACAAAAGATGGCGCTTGGAAGTACTCGAGTACAGTACAGTATATCATCTTAATTCAGGAGGAGAAAGAGAAAGAGATTTGAGTTTGGTTCCAATGACCAAATTCTCAGTTAAATAAATTGTTCATTAAGGAAATACAGCAGTAGCAGTGTTTTTTATATTTTAGAAAAAAAGTCTAGAATCAATCGTATTAGTTTTAGGGCTTGACTTCTTTGATTATCGGTTTTGGCTCGTTTTGACTCTTTGATTTCTGTTCTTTTGATATTTTATATTTTAAGAAAGTCGGGGGTCTATAAGGTTAATGGTTGTTTTTGATGTTGGATATATAAAGTATGAGTATAGTATAAAATATTAAATATAAAATAGAATAGAATAGAACAGAACAGACGATTCAGTTCTATCTACTAGTATATAGGTAGACCATATAGATAGACTATATAGATCTACTCGAGTAAATAATTACTTTATCTATCTACATTCCCTTCAAATTTTACCGTTACCTTTACCTTTCTTCCTTTTATCTTCCTTCCTGTCATCTTCCTTCCTATCACCTTCCTTTCTTTTATAGCAGGTTTTTCAGCAGGTAGGTAGATAGATAATTTGAATACACCACTTCTCCTTCTCCTTCTCATTCGATTGGGTTAGGTTGGGGTATAATCAGCAGCTTTTATTTATTTATTTTATTTTATTTTATTTATACAACGTGATGTTATACTACTATAATGTATAGCGTAACTACTAGGGCAATGTTCAAGTTGTGGATATAGATATAGATATAGATAGGAGTGACTGGTTTACGAGTATTAGATTGATAGATTAGTAGATTAGTAGATTGGTAGATCGAGATGATATGATATGATATGGTATGGTATGATATGGGTTTTGTGATGGTGAGGTGGGGAGATGGGGAGATGGGGAGATGAGGCGGGGAGATGATGGGATGGTGAGGTGGAGAGATGGGGAGGTGGTGGTGGAGGAGGAGGATGATGATAATGATGATGATGATGATGATGGGGGTAGAGTAGAGTAGAGTAGAGTAGAGATTGATGATATATTGCGAATTAGGTAGCAGAGGGAGGGGAGGGGGAGGGCATCTTTTTTGTTGAGCTTGGGAGTGGGCAGGTTAAGGTTCAGAATCTATTCGGATTGTAGATGTAGTCATTTATGAATTGTACTGTATTGGTATTGTATTGTATTGATACTCGAGTAAAAGGTGAATACTGAAAAGATATACTCGAGTATATCATACCAGATTCCGTGATCCAATCTAAGTGGCAGCCCTGGTGAGTAAGTACTTTGTCGAAATACAAGGATCAATTCATTGTATATATAATGAATACTCAGTTCACCTTTCATAGTATTACGAGTAGTTGTCGGCCTTGATATCTATAATACAATACTTGAGTTGAGGATGATTTATACAAATACTCGTTAGTAACTTAGTATAATCATAAGTACTCGAGTATAAGTACGAGTATAAGTAATCTTACAATTTCTTAATAGTTAATACTACTAGCAAACGAGTTTTGAAGCGAGATGTTTGAGTCGGATGAATATTCGTTGGAGTATGTACTGTAGTAGTATATAGTATAATTTGAAGAGGGATTTATATTATTATTTGAAGACTTTTTATATATTAGAGCCGAAAAAGAATACTCTACTCGAGTAATGTAAAATATCATCTTATGCATAAATAGTAAATATATCCTTTCTTAACTTCAAGGATGGAACTAGAGTATGAGTCTCGGTTGGATGTATGAAGGTATATATTAGCGATATACATACTAGTACTAGTAGGTTTATTCAGTACCCATGAAGCGCATGAATTCATAAATAGGAGTCCTGTGTTTACGGGAAATCTCCCACGGTGATCAGACTAATGGTTTACCTTAGCGCTTGAGGATACAGAAGGTTACAATCATCGTGGCTACAGCTACTCGGAGGGATCAGATGTGTACTCGAGTACGTAACTTACTCTCACGATCTACTCGAGTACAGGTATAAATACAAATACAAATCCAAGTTTGTAATCCGAACCTATATATACCGTAGCTAAGGCATCGAATACACTATAACGATATAGAAACTTTCAGCCTCCAAAATCCAAAACTAAACTAGCTCATATCATACATTTACAACATTTCCTACAAAAAGTCTATAACATGAACTCAGATTGGAAGTACTGAATGTGAGGAATATAGAGTGTATACTCTGATTTAATGATAATCCAGTCACGAATATCTGGCCGGATATCAGAATCATAGTCTCATAGATCTCATAGAAGAGCATTCTCGAGATCCCACCTAGCATTGCACATATGAAATGTATGCTCCCCCAATTCATCATAAGATAACTTCATCTCAAGGTACTAACCGCAAAATAAATATCAGTCACTGACTGGAAAATGAATTCCTGAAAACTGTGCAGAATTTCCACAAATTATCAAACAAATTATATGGAAATCCACTGGATACCATTCCATACGAATTTGTATATACTAGTAGATCACCGGTAATCCGCCCCCGGTGAATATTTAATTGCCTTTTCAAACTTTATAATTTGTTTCCTGACGAGCATCTCTGTTGAGTCACGGTACTTGAAAAAGATGCTATTGTGATAAATGCGAGGTATAATGAACATTTACGAATTCACAAAAATACGATGAGGAAATATACCTAAAAATCTGATTAAGATCTGATTAAGATCTATATTGAGGTGTTTATTGTGACTAATACGAGTAATAATCCTCCACCCACCTTCTCTGACTACTTCTTATGTTCTTAGGATAGACTACTTAGTACTCACTAACCTGACCTGGGAAATTTCGACAGGGTATGTATATGTGTATACATATACACCATCGTCTTGCAAAGCGCTTTCGAATTATAATGCTGATGCTGATGTTGAGTTCTTTTATTATATGATATAGATGAAAGAAAGAAAGAAAGAAAGAAAGAAGAAATAGATAGTATTCCAAGCATGGAGGTATATCAAATCTGGACTACTAATAACTCTAATCAAGTCATAAAATTACCCTTCGGTCCATGCATGGGTGATACATATACAGTAGATATATAGATAGATTATTGAGATAAAAGAACATACTAATCTTATACAGAACTAAAACCCGTAGTAAAATATCAGAGTAAGCTAAAAATAAGACTTGTGGTTTGAGGTGTACCTAGTAAGTAGATAGTCTTAAGGCAAGAAAGATATCGTGTCTTTTAAAGCCATTTTGAATTTTTGAAAAAGATATCAATTAATCAGTAAATACTCGTAAAGATAGACGACTCGACAAAGACACGAGAATGAATAATCGAAATTCAACTAAAAAGGTAATCTCCATATGAGTAAATTAGCGTAAAGAAAGCTCTTATTAGGAATTGATAATGATAAAATCATCTACATAGGCAAAAGATCGCACGGTTCTTGCGCGTATAACCTTATTATACAATAAACAGAGAGTTACTATATGAATGGAGTGATTGATGGATATTATACTAAAACTGTACGATTTGTGCTTTTTTTGGGACTTTCAATGAGCACTGAGAGTCAAAATGTAGTGTGCATTAGAGTATAACGGATTGAAATATTTTGGTTGAAGAGGTTGAGTTGAGTAAGGAATGAGCTGGATTTGATTTTGAATGACTTGCGCGTAGATGTTTGTTGGTTTGGTGTTATGGTATGGTGTATGGTATGGTTAAGGAATGCCCTGCATTGATTTGGTGAGGAGCTATGTCGGTGTGGGTAAGGAAGCTAGAGAGAGCATAGGTTTGGTTTGGTTTGGTTTGATATGGAGAAAGCGGTGGAGGGAAGTTCAAATACTTCAGAGGAGAGTATGGACGCGATTGAAGGGTGTGTATAAGTGGTTGGACGTGGCAATGGAGATGTACTCATCATGAGTGGGTGCGCAGCATAGGACACGGGTTACTCAGAATATATAAATTGTTTACTCGAGTACTTAGATGCAGGATCACACTTGGGGATAATGCCAATCGATGAAATTGCTATATCCAATTAACGACCCACAACAAGAGAAGCACTAGAATCCCTTCATATATTTGTGGTTATCCGTGGTTTCCAAAACCTCAAACTTCATCCCCACCGCAATAGGACCGTCGGTTCTAGGCACACCCAACATTCCAAAACATGGTTTCCACTTGATACCTTCATCTATACGTCTATAGCTTACTAGTGTATCCCATGGCTCATGTTTATGCTTCTCCGCGGTCTCTGGGTTCACATTTGGAACCTGGCATCTTGCACAGCGAGCCTGGATATCGATATCCACTGCATTAGAGCCTAGTGCTGTAGACAAAAGCCCTGAATCGGGACTGTGGACGATTCTTACCCTCTTCCAATCATCCTCTGTCCACGCACCTGGAGCAGTATCTCCATGGTTTCCTTCGTCATTGCCCCTCACAATAATGTTTGGTCGAAACCTCTCGATGGTGATTTCATCCGTTCCTTTCTTCACCAGTCTTTGGTTCAACTCTCGAAGCGAAGCTTCATTTGCAATCAATACTGGTAATACGTCTGGGAAATTCGTGCTCGCTTCTCTTCCTAAAACCTCCGGTGCCCCATTACCCGTCAAGATTCTCGGTGTAGGACCCTTGTATGCCAATTTGACATCTTTCTTGAAAAATTCGGTGAATATACCGTTTATTTCATCCTTGTATACATATCCATCTGTATTGCAACCCCAAATATCCACTTGTGTCAAGCTTGTGTTATCTTTCAGCCACTGCTCTGTAGGTCGTGCGGGAACCATGACCTTCTTGTCTGTATTCCTGATACTTATAATAAGATATTCGGCATCTTCACTGCCAGAGTCGGAGGGAGACTTGGCTGTGGCAAAAGCAGTATCAATCAAGGTCATAGAAGAGATGTCTCGGATGGTAATGAACTTGTGGTCATCGCCAGAAACGAACATCCAGTTTCGGTCAAGATCGAGGCCATGTGTGGTTAGGAATGATGATTTAAGTGATATACCACGACAGGACTTTATGGGATAGATGAGAAGTTCGGTGACTTCAGTCGTCGTGGATGAAGATGATGATGGGAATGGATTGAGGTAATTGAACATGATGAGTGTGATATCGATGGAAATGTGAGGATTGGTTTGTGTTATTTGAAATGATGGGTTTCTAAGTGGTTCATTGCCCGTTATCCATATGATAGGATTCGGTGGTCAGCGCTATGCAGGGATGCTTAATTCCAGCGCGTCAATCCCATTATTGTTAAATACTGGAATATTACTCGTCTATTTAGGTAAAACATGGAGTGTCAAAGCTTAGTTAGCTAAATTATCGGAATTTTCGAATTCTCAATAAAACGGTTGATTAGTAATTTATTATGTCATCTCTACTTGGTATCTACTTGGTTGCTCTGCGCAACCAAAGTGCCAAAGTGCCAAACACAAGCGTTGTTTCCACAATAAACATAAATCGCCAAGAAACCAAGAAACCCCACCTACCCTTACCTTATGCAAAGGAAGGGGAAAGAGAGCAACTTGATTTTGGAGTTCTATGCAAATCGTAGAGCCAGACCAGACCCAGAACTCAGAAACCCAGAATCAGAACCCAGAACCATTCAAACTTCAACTTCAACCTCATATTCAATTAATTGGTTATCTTCAATTCAATACGAGTACAATATAATACATTCCATTCGTTGTCCGTCTCTTAACTTTACAAATCTGCGAATTGGTTCGTTCTTTTCCATAACCTTTGAAAGGGAGTGAGTGCTCTGCCATTTCGCAGAGTTGCTCTTCAACTTCTTCCTACAATCAATCTTCGCGATAAGAAAGAAGTAAGAAGTCGCCGTGCACAAACAATGTCGAGCTTCATAACCAACCTCTTCCCCTCCGCACAAGCTGGTAAACATGACAACATCTTACCAGTGCCCCCACCACCTCTGCATACTCGAACCAGTCAGAATGAAGGTCTCAGCGATCGCCCCAGTACTCCCGTTAACAGAAGCAACTTCATCAATCCCGTCTCAACACCACAAGGAAGTCCAAGCAAGAATCGCAATCCTCCTGGAGCAAACGAGTTACCTACAGCTTTCGATACTGCTATGAAGCTTACACCTGCCAATTTGAGCAGCCCTACCAAACTTGGTCGTGTTCAAATTGGCACACCACTGACTCCAGGAAAGGGAGCGAATGCCAACGCAGTCGAAGAGTACTTGGATAATTCTACCGCCAATACTGATGACAGTGTACTTCACAAATCAACAATTACTTCAGGAAGCCCTGTGCGACGACAAGGTAAAGAAAATAATACCCCTGCAACCACCAGACAAACAGATTCTCCTTCGCTCAATCAAGCAGCAATTTCGCGCCAGGAGCTTTATCAAACTCGAGAAATCCCACCACCGCCTACAAGAAGATACAACACCCAACGTGGCTTGACGGCTGAGGAATTGGAGATTTTGCACAAGCCCAATGTCAAGCGTCTGGCCAATGTTACTCAGCTTTGTGAGTACTTGCATCTATGTTATTGGACCATCACTAATACATCGCAGACTTCCTCGATTATTATTATGATCTCTTAAGTTACGTTGGCTCACGACAAAATCGACTCAATCACTTCAAGGCAGAATATCCCGCTCCTCCTTCAACTCCCGAAGAAACATACATTCCCGTGTGGTCAAAATATGCTGGTAGAGAGCGTGCCAATTTACGCAAGCGTCGAGTTCGTCTACGCCAAGGCGATTTCCAAATTTTAACACAAGTTGGACAAGGTGGTTATGGACAAGTGTTTCTCGCTCAGAAGAAAGATACCAGGGAAGTCTGCGCTTTGAAGGTTATGAGCAAGAAGTTGTTGTTCAAGCTTGATGAGATTAGACATGTTCTTACGGAACGTGATATCTTGACTAATGCCAAGAGCGAATGGCTCGTTAGATTGCTCTACTCATTTCAGGATGAGAAGAGTATATATCTAGCCATGGTAAGTTTCGTTTGCCCGTAGATGTTCGCACATCACTGACATTACAATTGTAGGAATACGTTCCAGGTGGAGATTTCCGAACTCTGCTGAACAATACTGGTGTTCTTGCTAATAGACATGCTCGATTCTACATTGCCGAAATGTTCTGTTGCATTGATGCTTTACATCAGCTCGGTTACATTCACCGAGATCTCAAACCTGAAAATTTCTTAATTGATTCGACAGGACATGTCAAGCTCACAGATTTCGGACTTGCTGCAGGTTTCCTTGCTCCAGGTAAGATTGAGTCTATGCGTGTCAAGCTTGAAAAGGTTGGGGAGACATACGTTCCATTCGGTAAACCTATCGAGGAGCGTACTGTTGCCGAACGCAGAGAAGGTTACAGATCATTGAGAAACCAAGACGTCAATTATGCCAAGTCAATTGTTGGTTCACCTGATTACATGGCCCCTGAAGTTTTGAAAGGTGATGAGTATGACTTCTCGGTCGATTATTGGAGCTTGGGCTGTATGCATTTCGAAGCCTTGACAGGCTTTCCTCCATTTGCTGGTTCCACTGTCGATGAAACATGGAAGAACTTGAAGCATTGGAGAGAAGTATTGAAGAGACCAGTCTGGGAGGATCCAAATTACTTCATTAGTAATCGTACCTGGAACTTCATCACAAGGTAATTTTGATTCTGTAGGCTACACAAATGTTTGCTAACTGGGACAGCTGCATTACATCCAAGGTTAAGCGCTTTTCCAACATTTCGGAAGTCTACGGACACCAGTACTTTGCCGAGGTTGACTGGAACACTCTTCGTTCGCAACGTGCTCCATTTGTTCCAGAGCTAGATTCCGAAACTGATGCGGGCTACTTCGATGACTTTGGTAATGAAGCTGACATGGCTAAGTACAAAGAAGTCCATGACAAGCAAACTGCATTGGAGAACATGGCCGATAGAGAAGATCCTATGAGCAAGAGTTTGTTTGTCGGATTTACATTCAGACACCGCAAACCAAATACGGATGATGATGGGAAATCTAGCCCAAGAAAGGCCATTCCAACTGACGGCACTTTTGGGACTATGTTATGAGCAAATTATGAACTTGATGATTATTGCACGTTCCATTCAATATTTGATTTAGGGAGATGATAAAAACGGTGGGCTAGGATGGAGCAGGATGGGAAATACCGGATGTGGCTATGATGGACGGAAGGATGGGAATGGGGAGTAGAGGGCATTACACAAAGGCATATCTACGGCGTTGAGAGTCAGATTGCTTGATTTCGCGCTGTAAATCTTTTTCTGGTCTTGTTTTGTTTTCCTCGCGTTTCTCACGGCATTTACTTGTCGTGCTAGTTTCTGGAGTTATTATTTTCTTTGCAGACTAAGCCTTGCTTGCTGCACGATAATACGAGTGGGGGGTAATGATCAATAGTTGGCATGTCAGACACTGACGCAAAATGCAAACGCTGTAATAGTACTCTGAATATAACATTTTTCAAAAAAAGCTTCTCATATTTCTTAAGCAAACAAGCGTAAAATCGGAGTGTCGATACCAAGGGGCGGTTGAGCCCAACCCGATAGTTTGGTTTCGTACATATAATTGGCGAACCGATTACATGCATGGTCTCGGCGACATTTAACAACTTTTTCACAAGGCACTTTCTTTCTGCACGGCCGAGGCGGAGATGCAGATGTTGGAGGTAAGGGTAAGAAAAGAAAAGAAAAAGTATTGGAGGGGAAGGATGCACAGTGCGACGTTACCCGCCCTCACATGTTTTGGGTCGTATTTCTGGCGATTGCGAGGGGTTTGGAAATGTTTATGTTTGTATTTTTGGATTGTTTAGATTTTTTGGTATGTTGGGGTGGGAGTTACGAGGTTACGAGGTTACAAGACTGGAGAGGGGATGATGGGATGAGTGAGATGAGGTGAGGGAGGTGGAGGTGAGTTTTTCGGGGTAGGTAAATAATGTATAAGATTTTCTGAGAATGAGAATGACACTTGATACAGGTCTTAGAAATGGGAGTCTATACTCCGTACTTTTTGTTGGCTTTGCGTTACTCATATTTGTTATTCTTACTTTCTGTTTGCTTACGATAATATGTACCCCTTCCCTTGTTAATCTTTCGAGGACTAAATTAGCGAAGAGCGGTATACATACGGAGAACAGGGTACAGAGGGGATGGATGGTTGTATAGATGTATATATGTATGTATTGGATAGGAAAACCTATCTGCCTAGCTGCCTATCTTGTTTTATAATTCATCGACTAGGTATTTATTGTAGCTAGCTAAGTATAGTAGGTGGATGGCATAGCGTGGGACTGGTTCAGCCTTACCTACCTATCTATCTACCTACCTTATTTACGTCACGTCACATCATATTATACCATCGATTGTAATAAGCATAAGCATACTCACTGTAAGCTTATACTTATTTATCAGTTTGTTCGTGCGCTGTTCTGTTATCTTGCGCCTCTGTGTTGTGTTGGATATTGGCTAGGTTGTTTTGGTTACCTTTTACTCGCGTGTTGATACCCTCCCCTTTTGATATTTACGAGTTGGTGGCTTGGAAAGGGAGAGGGAAAGGGAAATAAAAGAAGAAGAAGAAGAAGAAGAAGAAGAAGAAGAAGAAGAAGAAGAAGCTTGATTATCTGCTTATTATCTGATTTTCTTTTGAATTTGTGACTTATTACTTTTATTACTTAATACTTTAACTCATTCCTCAACTCATTCCTCAAGACATGATATCGATATCGATATCGATATTGATATCAATGAGTAGATCTCCAACAATAGGATCCCATCCCATCCCTTGCGCAGACTGGTGAAAGGTCACAAAGGGAGTATATCAACTAACATAAATAGAAATCATGAGATATGTAGGTCAAGCAGCTAAGAGTCAGGTAGAAAAGAGATGCCAGATGAAGAAGAAGAAGAGAAATGCAATGGCGAAAATTAGATCGGGATTGGGAAGGGTGTGGAGGAGGGTGTGCGGGTTTGGTATGAGGTTAGGAAGTAGAGGGTGCTTGTGGAGGGTGCTTGTTAGTACTGTTTCTTCTGGCTTGTTGTGCTGTGCTGTGCTAGCTGGGCTCTGGAGCGTGGTGTGTTTGTGTGTTTGTTGTTGTGGAGGAGGTTGTGATGTGGAACTATGTTGTATGTATGGTGAGATCAGGTGTAGATATATAGATGCATTGGGGAGATGGCTTTTTTCAAAGTTGAGAATAAGCTGGACAATGAAGGGATATTGTCCAGCGTTTGTTTCAGCGTGATAAGATTTTCCTTGGGTTTTCGAAAAAGCAAAAGAAAAACGCTCGTGGGCGTACATATAAAGGAGAAGCGTTTGTGAAGAAAACGACATGGAAGAGCAAGATATATTCTAGAATATTTGAGAACACAGCCAATTTAATTATCACTGTCTAGGCCAGAGACGCGAAGATAGATATGATACTTATATGGTAAATGACGATGATATATGATGATATTTGAGCCATTGTCAAACGTGGTCGTAATGGCTTGAAAGTTGAGAGAGATGACAGAAAGAAATTGGAATCCTGTACTGTTCGAGAGAGTTCTACTCTATAGGGCTACTGTATCTGGAAGCAGCAGGTGCAATGTTTGGATTGATGATTATGGGTTGTGGGTTGTGGGCTATGATCAGGTCTTCATCGATCCCACATTTTGTGGTCTCTTGGGTAATGACCAGAGGGGGGGAGGAGGGTCATGGCTTGTGTAAGTAGGCCTTGCTACGCTACTACTTGAGAGGTAGTGTACTGTAGTTGGGCAGCTCAACGTCGATAGATGAGTCACAAATCAAACGCGATGTTGGCTGAGAAGCGCCTGGCTAGGAACCTGGAGACGGACCGTCCCTGGCTAACTTGTTGAACTCGTCGCGATGTTTCTGACACAGACAGTCATGGGCCAGATTCCCCAAGTACTCTTCTCGAGACAGAACTAGGGCTTTGGACTTCTTTTCTGTTAGCAGACAGTTTGAGAACTCGTGTTATTCTATTCCGATCGTCGGTTCATATCAGAATGAAGATGGATGTTGGGTTGAAGGTTGAGGGTTGAGGGTTGAGGATTTTGTCTAAGATTGACTCGTTTGATGTCGAAAATGTCAATAGTTATGGGAACACCAAAGATTTTAATGTATATAAAATAACCCTAGAGCCCTAGAGCTCACAGCGAAGAGTGGAATCCAAATCTGATGCAAAATGAAAAGGTGTCAATATAAGGATGCTAGTCAATGGGATTTTCATTTTCCAAACGATATGATTCCCCAGTCTTGTTCTACTGTACTGGTATATTGCAGACGGGCAGTAGGCACTGAATGAAAAGCAAGATGAGGTATCATGTAGGGTGGAAGTAAATAGCCCTTTCAATCATTTCTGCGGTTGATTAATTGTTTTCAAAATGGATCATTATGCTAATGATAGTGAGAGCTTGAACACACATATCAGTAAACGCCTGATATTTGCATTTCGTTGCAGCAATTTATTAGTTTTAGTGAAAGTTCTGTAAATGCTTCATACATAATTAGCGGAAGGAAAGGCTTTCAAACCGGAATGTAGCATAGTGTAGTAAATGTGTGACTTTAATCAAAGAGTGTTACCGATGCTTTCCCTACTTATTAAAGCTATGAGATGTTACTGCGCAGGATGGGCATTTTACTGGAGATTCCTTCCAGTACCTCCCTCATATCTTCTGCCTTAATGAGTTACACGTTATACCTCACTCGGTGCTAAAGTTTAGTCCGTCTCCCAGCTGCGAAAAACAACTCGATAACTTCCTCAGACATCCACGATTTCTTCAGCGTCGACAAACCACATGTTTTTTCTTTGGTGTTACTATCATTCACTTTTTCCACAACATCTGCTGGCAATACACAATTCGACGGACTTTTAATTCTATTGAACTTCAAAATGTGTCCTATCTATTTCATCGTGACCGGCAGCTCGGTAATGAGCCAAATGGAGTTGCTTACCAGTGGTATCGCCCGCCACATGCACACAAGATTGGGATAATGGTAAGTAGACAAAAGCATGTATTATATTCATATAGTGAAATGAGGACGGCGGTACCCAAGTAATCAGCACCAATGACGAGGATTTCGGTAGCCACTTCTGTACTTTTGGTGTTGAAAAGAAACATAGATACAACCAAATCCCCTCAAATCTTTCTTAAAAGTCCAATATCGTGTTCAAATCCCGCAGAGTTTACTTACATAACGATGATTGGTGATTACATAAAGTGTTACAAAACGGCTCGCACTCCTGTATGTCCAGCAACATACCAAAAAATGTGATTATGGAATTGAAGCAATGAAGCACCGGATGCTTGCTTTTGAGGATAAATGGTTGTCATTGAAAAAGCCAATGAAAGAGGTTTGTAAGACAGCTCATACGCAATTCCATGGTAGTGGATTAGAAGGCTCCATATTGTGATCACTTCTGCATGCCAAATTCAATAGAAACAACTGGTGAATCGGCCATTTTCCCCATTATGTAGAGTGTGCCTCAAGATGTTGCAGGAGATATTGATGATTCTTTATTCTTTTATTTTATTTTATTTAGAGATCGCTCTCAAATTGTCTAACCATCAAGCCTTTTTCGGCAAGAGAGTCCTTGACTTGCTTGACGGTATATTCTCCTCTATGAAATATTCCAGCTCCAAGGGCAGCATCTGTGGAAGTCTTCGAGAAAACTTCTTCAAAGTGACCAGGATTACCAGCTCCACTAGAAGCAATGACCGGTATGCTAATCGCATTCTTCACCTGATCAATAAGTTCCAACTCGAAACCGCTGTTTGTTCCGTCCTTGTCTATGCAATTCAAGAGAATCTCTCCCGTTCCCATTGCTTCGACTGCAGTCACTAGTTCGACCACATCCATATCTCGTGTTTCTCGACCTCCTTTGATTGTACACGCATACCAGCAATATTGCTCGCCATTTGGTCCTGGATACTTCGTTCGGACTGTGTGGTGCTTCGTTTCTTCGGGTTTTGATACGTATACTCGCTTTGGGTCGACACTGACGACCACTGCTTGGTTACCATAAGCGCCGGATATTTGTTCTATGGCTGTAGTTCCAGACAACTTCTTTCCATTTGAATAATACTCTTCTGCAGCCGTCACCGCATCCGATCCAATGGATACCTTATCTGCTCCACTCTTGAAATACATGGTTGCGATCTCTAATGCTGAGACCTTTGTACCATCGGTATCAACGGTGTCCCGAATACCTCCTCCGATTGTCAACGGAACAAATACGGTTTTCGATGTTTGTCGTAATATCTCGAGCATCGGCACATCTGCTAGCGGACAATCTCTAAAGCTTGTAATGTTGAGGAATGTGACCTCGTCTGCCCCTTGTTCATAGTATTTTTTGGCCATCTCAACTGGCTTTCCTAGATTTCGTACATTTCCTCCGTCGGTTTTCTCTCGCACGTCGTATTGATCTCCCTTCGTCACCACTAAATCTCCTTGGTCGTTTGTTCGCACATCTAAACATGCGATGATTCTTCTGGTCAAACCCTCCGTAGCAGCTACTACACCTTCAACCGCGCTACTATTGTTGTCCCCCTCCAGAAAAGCTTTGAGCACCCTCAATCCAGCAACGCCACTCTTCTCGGGGTGGAATTGTGTCGCCAAGATGTTTCCCTTTGTGATTGCTCCAACAAACTCTTCGTCCCCATAGCGAGCAGTTGCGACAGTCCAACCTTGGCTTTCCAATTCTCCTTGTTTGTAGGGGACCTTGTATGAATGGACATAATAATATTTGGAGCTCGGTCTCAGCCCATAAACTTGCTTATCCGATGTGTTTGCACTGTTCCATCCAATGTGCGGTACTGATTTTGAGCTATCGTCAAATCGATCGAGAGTGCCCTTAATAACTCCGAGACCTGAAACTCCTGGGGTTTCCGCAGAGCCCTCGAAAAGCGCCTGTAACCCAACACATATGCCCATGAAAGGTTTCCCCGAATCTATGTGTTTTTGTATCGCAGGAAGGTAGCCGGCTGATGAGAATTGAGTCATGCAGTGACCAAAATGACCAACTCCAGGAAGAATGAGTTTCTGAAGTGGAATAGATTAGAAAAAGGTTCATCGACATGGAGTAACCAATCTTAATCCGTAAATACAAGCCCGACAATTAAAACAACCTACATCTGCTTTTGGCACATCTTCTGGAGACCTTATCCATTCAATGGTGTAGCCCAACTTCTCGATGGCATTGGCCAAACTACGCACATTTCCTGCGACATAGTCAAGAAGATAGACTTTCGACATAATAATATTTGAGTTTAAAAGCCAATTGATCACCACGAAACTCAACAAAACCTACAATGGAGATGGCAGATGGCAGATGGCAGATGAGTCACTTGATAAGTATTGTACAAAACTGAGGGGTCAAATTGTCCCGCATAGAAATTATTCTGCCATACCTTCACTTCACCGCTATCAGGTGCCGGCCGCATCAGAGCTAATACTGGTCCCACTATTATCCCATTACCGACTTCACCCCTTTTTTCAATGATGGATCACATCAGAATCCAATTCACAGACAGCTGCTAAAGCCAACTTTACCCGCAAATCATGAGGTACTCCTTAACATGCTGGATAACCTCGTACACCACAATGCTAAGTGTCAATAGTCACTAGCTTTCTCAAATAGTGACGAACCCCAGGCTCTATCTATGCTTTACTTACTAAACGACCATGTTACATCTGTAAAGCCAAAAGTACAATTTACGAAACCCATCCCCGCTCTCAACGATCTCAATTGCGAAGGAATTCATGATATATCAATGTGGCTCAAATGACAAGAACTCACCAGCCCGATAACACAACACTTCAGCACTCAAACGTATTTTGCTTTCGACAAATAACGTCACATCACATCATACAATACATTTCATGTAATTCAGTGTGTTACATATCTATTTCCTTCTTGAGTTTCGCAATAAAAGACCACCTTTCAGGATGAAGTTTGAACCTCTAGGTTTTAGCTTATCTTTCATAATAATCAATATTTCTAGAAGATCAGTGTCTCCTCCATGGACTTTGTGAAGGAACCTGGGTGATTCCAGAAATCCCAAGAGTATCTACAGGTGAAACTTTCGAAATATCTATCTCACATCTTTCTATTCTTTATATGCGGGGTATGGAGACAGCTTTTGTATGACCAAATCGAGTCCCATCCTTCATTCTCGCAGCACCCCGCTTCATTTCTCGTTTTCAAACAGAGGAGAGATCACCCCAGCCATGATGCAAGTACACAATTTGGCAATCAACTATGCATCCCTCCGAGCCATACAGATATCGACTCGGCTACAATCGACCTCAGGAATAGTTCTCTAGGTTTTGAATTCCTCAAGCACCGCAAACCTACCAAATCCCTATCCTATGGTGGACCAAAAGGGAAACTATAATTGCCATTGCGTAGACTTCGGCCAAAAGCCAGTCTATCAGCCAGATTAATACATGCTATATGGAGATCCAATGGTACCAGTATATGGGATTCACGATGACAATGAAGATATTAAGGTAAGGTCAAGATTTCTCTTCGTGTAGCGTAGCGTAGCGTCAATCAGTATCAAACATCCGGACGAATTTCTTCTGACAGATTCAGAGGTACCAAAATTCATGCATGTGGTTGAAACGCAATAAGAGATGATGTTGGACTAGGTTATCGAAGTAGGACTTTGGGATTGTATTTAAGTTAGGGAAGGTTTCATAGTCATACTGGCAGATACCATACCTGTCTGAGATGACTAATTCAACCTTTTAGAGTCTTTGCGAGTCCTCTCGATTGCTCGTATAATTCACAATTCACGATATACCCACGATATACTTACTCATCGTAAAGTTTCGAATCGTCACCTCCTTGGTTTTAGAATATGAGAATCGAAAGATAAGTGATCGTACGTAGTGTACTCGAGTAGGTGTCGGGAGTAAGGGGTTGGATTCTTTTTCTGCTTGCTTTGCGTTGGGTTATACGAGTACAGAGAGAAAACTCTGGTTCGCGTCTAGATTTTGTAATCTGGATTCCTAAAAGAAACAGGTCTTTCTGTTTTGGTTCGTGTTGTGTGTCTTCTATTGATTTTAGGGCATTCTTATTGTGTTGTAGTTTTCCTTGAATATTGGAGGAGAATAATTCATAAATGGTGTCACGGTATCGCCATTTTCCACCGATGTACTTGAGTAGTATGTACCAATACAATGTATACGTTTAGTTTCTTTACAGTATAACGAAACAAACGAGGGGAAGAAAGTTGCGATATATGGTGCCCTAGAATACTGGTACTGTTTTCATTCAGTTGTTTGATATTATCTTCGTTTCAATGACAGTAATACGTCAATTTACCCACATCATCCTCAAGCACAAGAGATAAAAACGCCCAAACATGCAATCTAAACCCATTATACCCCCCCACCAAAGGGTATTATCATTACCTCCTTGAAATCGCCTTTTCTGAATTCTCAAAGCAATCACCAAAGTAAACACGCATCGCAATGCAATGCGCCTTAATGAACAAATGCAGCCATTCTATGCCCAACTCAAGATCTTCGACGGCGGAGTCCTGAATCAATCTCATCAACTTCGCCCCCACTATCCGTGTACGCATTCCACGCATCACAAGTTTCCTTTACTACCTGTGGAATCATGCCCCTCTCATCTCTCCCCTCAGCCACTAAATCCGGCCTCTCAAAAATATTAACCAACAGCCCTGCACTAACGTGCGCACTGGTATGACAATGCAATGGCCAAACTCCAGGATTATCTGCTTCGAATTCTATGACTAAGTAAGTAGGGCTAGATACCGAGCCGCGTCTCATGAGTTGTGTATCGCGACGGAGAGGATTAGAGGGGTTTGTGATGGTGCCATCCCAGGTTCCTCTCCCTTCGGCTAGGACAAAGAAGTCGTGGCCGTGGAGATGCATGGGATGGGTGGTATCCCAGAGGTTCGTGAGGTGGATGCGGATCGAGGGAGAAGTGGAAAAGTTATAGATGTTCCAGTCGAGAGGGAGGGTTGAGACAGGAGTTCCTTGTTTGGCAAGGAGGAGGAGAGGTGAACTAGGGTGGGTTAATCGTCATATTAGGAGATCTAATAGAACATGAACTTACTTGTAATCAGCTCGGAAGGTTATGTTGTTCACGGTGAAAAGCGCACTGCCTGATGAGTTTACGCCAACAGTTATCTCCATATTCTGCGTAATGGCTGGAGTATCGGGTGGTTTGACCGCTGTGTAAGGGACGGTTAGATGCAAGGGGTCCTAAATACATGTCAGCATATCCAGTCATCAACATGCGGAATGATAATTCTGACATTGGCACAATCGTTACTATCCCATGCCACACCTGTCGTAGTTGGTGCAGTCGTCGTATTTGCGTTGTCATAATAAATTGCTGCCAGACCATGAGGGTTCGTACAGGTCAGAGTCATGCAAGGAACATCAAGATCAGATCGCATCCAGACAGCATCATTCAACTGTCCTGATGCTGTTACCACAACATCTGCTCTTTGCCCAATCGCAAGGGTGACTACGTTGGTCGTATAAGGGATGATTGGAACATAATCGACTGCGGTGACTTGAAGTTGATGTCCATCAATGGAGAATTTCTGCGTGCCTGCACTACCGGCGTTGATGAGTCGGAGACGGTGTGTTTTGCCTTTAGTAAACTTGAATTTGGAAAGTCCTGCATCCGGGGTACATATACCACCTGGAGTGGAATTACAATTGAAGATGCCCTTCCCATTGATTAGATTGTTGTCGACATGTGGAAAGATCGGACCAATGGGGACTTTTGCCGCTACGCCTTCAATTACACCACGATAGGATTGATGAATATAGTCGGACTATTAAACGTTATTATCAAAATCCACAGTGATTGGAAGCATAACTAACCAGCATCACGGGGCCAAGGTCGATATCATAATCCACATTTTTAGGACTATGAAATGTCAGCAGGTTACCTAAACGTGTGACTCGGAATGTCTTACCCATAAATGACCATCGGCCCAAAGAGACCATCACTATACTGAGCGCTGAAATGCGAATGATACCAGCTGCTTCCATAAGATTCCGCTCGAAACTCGTACATAAAGCTACTGCCGGGTGCAATGGGACATTGAGTGACCGAGGGTACACCATCCGCCCAAGGAGTGAGTTTCTGCGGTTGACCATGCCAATGAAGACTCAGTCCTTCTTTCCCATTATCAGTAATATTGTTTGTGACTTTGACACTAATCACATCTCCCCAGTTGGCCTCGATGAGTGGTCCCGGGAACTGATCATTTATCAAGATGACATTCTTCTGGTACCCGTCTGGTGCCTTGATGGACCTAGATACTGTAAGATCATAGTACCGTGTCTTTCCGGTATTAGGTGGAATCCCTGGTCCTTCCTTGGCGTTTCCCCAAGGGTATCCAGGAGACGACTGAGCGGTTGTTAGCCATTGATCAAGTTGGTACTTGACGTTGAGTGAATATACATTATCAGCTATGAACGGGGGAAGTGTAGAGGCATTCAAACATCCGTATGTAGATAGCCCTGCAATTGTCAGTATGCTCAGATCCTATAGTTATGAATTACTCACCGTTTGTAGAATATTGAGATAGCGAAGCATGCAACGAAGCTGCTCTTGTAAACAACCCCTTCATCCATGCCATTTTGAGGTTCAACGGGGGTAATAATGCAGATTCTGCGTACGAATTAGTCTAATAGCTCGTGGCTTTTCAACAAGTGGAGAGGAGGGGGAAAGAAATGGGAATTTATATGAGAATGGTATTATGGTAAGAGCCTCGTAAGTGCGATAAGACCCTTTGATGTAGAGAATTCAGCTCGTGCTGCTCGGTGTCGTGTCTGACCCAGATGGAGCTTCAAAAAATAAATGACTTGAAATAAAGCTAAGAATGGACAACTTGGCTTTGGCTTCGTGTTCGAGATAATGTAGATATTTGTCTCTGCGTCATAGATCTACACCCAAACAAGAAGTAAACAATACTGCATGAGCAAACCAATGCCGTTGTGAATACATTTGCTATCCTCAGACACGACATGGTAACCTAAGGTGAAAGACGTAAGAGACGGCCTGAAGCCATGCAGCAGATCATGCAGCAGATCATGCAAGGCTGACAGGGTCTTGGAAAGCACAGCAGTTCGAAACATGTAATATTCCTTCCCTATTTTCATTCTTACACGCTTTTCGTTTGCATGCATCTTCACAGCCACTTGCCCGAAACATTTCCAATCGCATTTCCAAGATATATACCTGCCAATCCGATATCGATATTTTAAAATACTGAAGTTCTCGATAACAAGAGCAATGCCACGCAATTGTTGGTGGCTGGCGGCAGCAGACTGACTGCGCTTGCGTTTTGGGAGAAGAACGATCCAATGAATGTCACGACTCGGCGTTTAGCTGAATGACTGCGATAATCTCAGAGATGATGGTGGAGAAACATTTAGTTGCGCAGAAGTTGCGTTACATCCCGTATTCTTGGCATCGGAATTTAGGGGAATTCCTAAAATTGCTAAATTTGTTGCCATCGCAACTACGCAAAGCCAAAATGGGAGAATTGACCTCTATTAAAGGTTGCCTAGACGATCATGAACTAAGGACACAATCGAGATTGTTCTAAGAAGTGGCTGCAGTAACATACGTTGTGACCAAGGCAAAGGGTAAAGATCTGACTGGGTACTGTAGTCTGTACAACCCCAAATACCGCACCTCATGCAAACTTCTCTTAGCACATTACCTTACATAAAGTAAAGCCCTAGTTAAGCCCAAAATACGTAAGGTAATGCGATTGAGGTTTTGAGCCTTCAATTCCAGGCAAATATATATTTTGATATAGGGAGGGATATAGATATGCAACCAAACTTGAGTTTGAGATTATTTTTGCTATTATAAAATAATCTCAATATTATCAAGATTTTATTTAGAAAAAAATATATATAATTATCTCAAAATCCTTGAGTTAAACTCAAAATAGAAGAAAATTATAATAAATGAATTAATTATATAAATTAAGATTATCTTAAAGTCTTTAAATT
This sequence comes from Sclerotinia borealis F-4128, assembly GCA_000503235.1. Lineage (NCBI taxonomy): Eukaryota > Fungi > Ascomycota > Leotiomycetes > Helotiales > Sclerotiniaceae > Sclerotinia > Sclerotinia borealis. The sequence goes on along the minus strand of KI628586.1, from coordinate 1,101 downwards.
AAACTCAAAATGAAAAAAAGATAAAATAATTGTCACGGGTTCACTATCCGTTCCTAGAGCTGTAGAGCTAGGGCTCTAAGCTGTGAAAGGAAGGTTCAAGAGAGCTGTCGTATTATACTATATATGTAGTATGAACCAGTGGGCGGAAGAGAGCCGTCTGTTCCGTCACAACAATGGAGAAATAGAACCTATTCAAAAATAGATCTTTGAAAAAGTCCTTGATAACTATAATGAAGATAGTCATCACTATTTAGTGAAGTGGAGATACTATGTTTTGATCTAATAATTGGTATCCGATTTGAAAGAAAACGAAAAGTTTCTGGCAGAATACTATGTATTGCACTTGGAAAAGCCTGGTTTACCAATCTAGATCCTTCAGAATCTATTACAAAAGGATTTCTTGTTCCAGCAAAAGTATTAATTGTATAAATACTATTGCCTATCAAACCTGGGCTATAATATTCTATTAAAGAAATAAAACTATGAGTTAGCAATATCGAGTTAAAGAAAAGTGTTCGATTCAATGATTATACTTATATAATAACCTTTAATGATTACGGTTTTGAAAATAGATAATAGATAAAACAGAAGAATTAGGATATACAATGATAATAATTTAATATAATTTGCTATAAAAGACAAGGGACTTTGTATCATTTATTATGTTATACATTTGTTTGAAAACAAATAAGGTTTGAAGGAAGGGGGTATTGTTACAGGTTCACTATCTGTTCCTAATTAGTTCGGATGAATACCTTAGACATCCATCCATTATATAATTGTTGTCATTCCATGTACCTCCTTTTCCCCTTGTCGAATATCATACATTATATCTAGTACCCACCAGAACCTGTACCAGCCCCGTGATAATAATTATATATACTTTATATAAACTTTATTTGACTTTATAAACTCTATAACTTGAGTTAAACTAAAAATTTATTAAAATCTAAAAATTTCAAGTAAATGAAAGGGTTTTAATATAATAATAATAATAATAATCACTTATGTCCTATAACAAGAGGATATTGAATATTCATATAATTATTTTTTAGATTTTCTAAAAATGATATTTTCTTTAGGCTTAAATTTAGGCTTTAT
>KI628585.1:5097-193283 GCA_000503235.1 Sclerotinia borealis F-4128 | reverse complement strand
CCAAAATCAGAAGGTTAAGAAGAGGGAGGAAAGTGAAGGGACTCGAGCGAAGAAGACTTCGACTTCGACTTCGAAAAGTACTAGTACTACTAGAAAGCCTTGATAAACTATGATAAGCATGGTGGATATGTTTATGGGGATGAGCTATTGAGCTTTAATTTGGGATGGGCGGTATGGATACGTATCCATGCCAGAGGATAACGTGATAAAGGAAGGTCTAGCTATAGTAGGAAAGTTAGATATTTATTGATATATCTAGAGATTTGTATGTGATGACATCATAACACTGTCTAAAATCTAGAAAGACAGTCTTTACAATGGACATATCTCAACAAACATCAAGACCACCAAAACATAAAACTGCAACTCTCCCTTTCCCTTCGTACATGCCTTCTTATTGCAAAACCAGTCTAAATCGTCCAAAGTTGTTTCCCAAAAGAGTCGTGAAATTCGCAACCATTATCCCAGTCCTTGTATTGTTTGTTCATCCTGTTGATTATGTTCTCTTTCGTTGTGGCTAGACCTTGTTGAGGTCAGTCCGGAACGTCGAGCCCAGCTGCGAGCCTAATTGCTCAAGAATAAGCGAGGTGGACCTTGACCTCGACCTGAGGGGACAAAGTTTGAAGGTGTACCTACTACTTTCGGCGCGAGCGTGGTCAATTCGAGAGAAACTGTAGAAGTGAAATCTATTAACTGACTACAGAGATACGAGTATGATTGAACTTTCGCTTCATCACCTAGATAAAAGGCACAAACATACATGACCGGCGAAACTACAAATAATAAAAGTACATTGCAAGATAAAAACTTTCTGACTTCAATTATGTACAACTAATGTAAAGTTCGAGACAAGAATTTCAAATGTGTACAGCTAGAAGTCCCATCGATAGTATATACAAGTCATCGGCATGAGAATAAACCCATTTCCAACCAAGCAACGTGCGAGCAACATCAATCCTACGGGTCACATTACAAAACGAAGGCTCCCTTTAAAGCTTTCCAATACCAGCATGAGCCACCACATAAGTAGGCACAAGCGAAGCAGCCATAGCAGTAGGCACATGGCCACTTTCCTTGGCCTGGATTGTGGTCAAGAAATTGCTTGTACCATACCCGCGCCATACTCCCGAACTTGTTAGTGCATTGGCCACACAGGCACGACCAAGATATGCGGTACAAGTTGATTCGGTTCCAGCATATGTGTTGAAGATAGATCCTCCGGCCGTAGCAGAAGCGGCGGTGATGGGGCTTGTGACGGATTGGAAGTAATTGCCCTCTAGCAAAACGGCACCGCCTGCGCCAACGTCGAAATCATGACCTCCAATGTTGTAGAAGTAATTGTTCACAGCGTGCATGGTAATAGTACCGGACCCTCCAACCTTTGGCGCACGACCAGAGCAATGATGAATGTAGTTGTTTGAGAGTGTAACATAATCTGCGGCTCCGTAGAAGAGCATTGTCCAATAGTGTTCGCCGTTGCAACTTGAGGACCATGAAGTTTTACCATCGAGTTCATTGTTAGAAATTGTGAGTCTTCCGGCAGCATCGTATCCAGTGACAATCATTTGCCGGCCGATGAGTGAGATTTTACAATGGTCAATCCAGACCAAGTCTGTTCCTACCTAGAATGATATTAGCTCGAATTTCACCCTGTAAGATGCGAAACTTACCAAGGTAATAGCATCACCACCCCAAATCAATGAAGGGTTAAGGTTGGTAATATGAACGTTTTGGATGATGACGTTCGTAACACCCTTTAGATATAAACCTCGACCAATGATAACACCTGCGCTGCCTACACCAACAATACTTTTGTTGCTCTTAACATAAATTGGGGTGGTGCCGGCAAGGTCGTATTTGACTGAAGTTGCGGGAGCAGTTCCACACCAGCCATTTGCATTAATAGCATTTTGTCCTTTAGATCCACATGTATTGCTAGTGGGCACGCATCCAGTTGCCGTTGTAGTTCCCAAAGTACCGCGGAAATCGAATGTTTTAGTAATGAGGATAACGCGTGCTGATGAATCTGTAAGATACGAGATCAATCTGAGAGCATATCAGTTATATGTTTTTCTGCGTCAAGCACAATTATTGACTCACTGGGCAGTTGTGGTAGGCGTAACGGGGCTAGAACTTCCACCACCACTTACCTAGACGATCAGACTTTAGAATTTGCGAAAGAAGTATTCAATGGTAGACTTACTCCATGAGCAGCACCTGAAGCAGATCCAGTGACGCCTGCTCCATAAGCCAAGGGCAAAAGCACAGCGGCGGCCCAAACTAAGAGTGAATGCATAATTGTGGTAATATGGGAACTTGAGTTTACAATCTAGGGATTACAATGGACTGCATTGCTTTTTTTGGTTATTCAGAGGGAATGCTTATACATATAGTCTGATCTTCCGCAGCCCTGCATTGGAAATGAGGAAATGAGCTGTCTGCTCGGCCAACCATTGTACCACCAAAACCTCGCGATGCCTGGTGGATAAACTTTATCGTTGACATTCCATATTTGGGAGCCGGAACCGTCTAAAGCGGGGTACTAATGAAATTAAGTCTTTAAAAAAGAAAGAGCCTGAACTTCAAGTCTTCATCGGCGCTCGAAATCCTCGTCAAACTTTTTGAGGTTGGCACTTGATATCTTATTGATGGTTCCTGAAGTGATATAATGAAGACTCTGTCACCACCATCTTATGCCTACATGCCAGGAGCGCCAAGTATCGCGGATAAAGAGCCAAATTAAGAATGTTAAGATTGTGCCAAGACATGAGCCTGGCTTAATGTGGTAGCGGGAAAATATCTTGTACGATGGAAAAATCCAAATTCCCGCCAATGTGACACTGATAGGACAATACTTATTAGGGCTGGACTAAGAGCAAAAACTTATGCACCAATGATATGGGCATTGGATTTGGAAAAGGAGGAGCATGAGTTAACTGAACTTAAATCCAAACCATATATGACCTAATTTTAGTCATTTCGAATCGCTTAACAAGGGAATTCCGGGAACATGAAATCAAAGTGGATAATAAATCTCTAATGAATTCATCCACTTTGTAGATTCCTTCAATCATCTACTTTATATTACAGTATAGACACTTGCCTAAATTGAAGTATATTGCTGACGGTCCTTGATCAAGTGAAACCATATATGATTGGGTGTCACTATCGCAGAACAGTACCGTCTTACCTCAACTAACCGAGGTTGGGTTCAGCTGCTGTACTTACTACAGTACACGAATACCAAATGTACCCCCTTCAAAATCGAAACCATAATAAATTATTTCCACGTGTGTACCAACTTGCCAAGGTATGCGAGATAGAAACTTTCCGATCAGTGTCGAGACTGGGTACCACAGTATACACTGGTATTTGACGCCGTGGGTTGGACTTTGATGAGTGGGGGAGGAATGAATCCAAATTGAATATGTAACTTTCATTTGAATAAGATATATATACCTATCCCTATCGTGACCAATAATGGCACAGTCTTCACCAGAGATCGGTCGATCAACAAGAGTATTCATAACTTCATGAATACCTTTTGAGTGCCATTTTCTCCGAATGTGATGGTGCATTCGAGAGAAGATTACCAGGGTATTAATGCTCATGTGCATCTAGATGAACAGATAGGGATAATGCCGGTCTCGTTTACACATACGAGGTGATTCCCGTATACTCACTCATGTATCTCAAACGAAGATGTGGAATTACATTTTCCTTTAATACTGATGGTCGACGACTCGAACTGCTGAATGCAGTACAGTAACTCGGTACTCGGTAGAACAAAGCATGCATACTCGAGCCGAGGAAATACTGAAAAATATGGGGGATGTATACAATACAGACTCCCCTATCTCTTGCATTTCGCGTTTCTAGGAAGCAGTATGCAGTACCGGTACCTGTACCGGTTATATGATGCTTTGTTGACGGTGTCTAGGACTCGGGAAGTCATCATACCTCGGGATTTCGGGTCAATTAAACCTTTAAATCGAGTGAGGAGTTCTCATTTCTAAAAAAGTCTGCGTTATGAGATGGACACCAGCCACAATTTGACACGTGACTATGCTGGTGTTCAGTCAAGCCTCAACCCATTTGTGATATCTCTTCATCCTCAACTGTTCTCAACGGAACAACATTAAATAGATTCCTTCCTCAATTTTTCATGCTATACTTAGCTCATACCTATTCTCTGTCGAGTATCTGTGTAGAGCCAAACACTATTATACAATTATTCGCCATGTTGGAGCTATCTTTGAACATAGAGTTCCCCAGCGTCTATAATGTACTATTTTTGGAGTCTCTCACAAACGCGGGTCACCAAAAGGTTAGTTTATCAAACATGCAAGTATCAACTCAAATCTGCTGGCCAACGACCCTTCTCTCATACGTTATAGTGGATGTTTGAGACAATATGCCACAATTCAACGCGGCAGGTCAAGGTCGAGGTTGGGTCAATTAGCTCTCGTCATTGAGACTTCATTGTTTGACTTGATCCTGAACAATAGGGCTTACAAACCTATACTGATATGAGAGATTGATGAAAGTACTCTTGAACTCCGGTCATCAAAGTCGAACTTCGGCTCGATGGTTGACATGTCACAAGTCGTCACAAGGGCCACCATACATACTTAAACAGAAGTTTGTGAAAGATTGTCCAAAGTTTTGAGGTCGACATGGAAAATCGAAGATAAAGCATCTATTATTAGCGAGCCCGATTTCATGGGTGAATGCGCAAGTGTGCATTTAATCACAGTTCATTGTTGGCTATAAAAACCCAACATGTTGGTTCTGACGTGTTTTGTAGCAGTTCAGCAAGGGTTTATGCATGTTTGATTGGCTTGCAGTAACTCTGCCTGACATATTATTGGTTTGTGCCCCGAAACATTGAAGAAATGGTGTGGTACTCGTCGCCTAATGAAGATACTCCTTTTGTCCAGCCACAAGTCAGACGTTTAAGAAGGCCGATAGAGTACCTCTGATAAGTTAAGTTGTAGGACAATAGAACTCGGAATATACACATCACATCACTTACTCCCCGATTGATCATGTCAAGCCCTGGGCATGCACCTGCCAATGTCTTTACATACCCCTTTACTGACCAGGCGTCCCATCGAACGTCCCGAGCACTCCTCAATACTTACCTGACACCCGATTGGCCAATTTTGAAGACATCAAGCACTTCTTCCTCAAAATCCTGTGATAGTACGGTATCAACTGCAGATAGCACATTTTCCATCAGATCTTCTGGACGGGACTTGTCGCCATCAACCCCACCAGATGATCTGGAAGAGTCGAGTAATCAAATCCGAAAAATACGGTTTCGAAATTTGTCTATTTCACCTACGAGAGCTCCTCCAAGGAAACCAAGAGTTACTTCTCAAGTAATAGCTTTCCAGCCCAAAGCCGATGAATATCAAAATCAGATCGAAAGTCAAAACAACTATGACCTCGATGACCTTGACGATCAAGATGAAGTGGAATTAAAGATACCTGGAGCTTTCAATGCTTTTCCAGAACAATTCTTTGTTCACAGGAATAGGAAATTGGAGGTGGATAATACCGTCAATTCCAAGCCCGTCCAGTATCCTATCTTACCAGTGGTAGAGCCCCAACATCCAAAATTTGCTTCTTACGGGTCCGCCCACAAAAGTGCCCGAGAAATAAATCACTCCATTCGATCGCTTCTCCAGAAACCTCTCAAGCCTCAGTCTGATCTTTCCCCCGGCTACATTTATGCCTTCGAATCTCCCAGCTGCGCCCCTTCCCACATAAAGATCGGTCGATCGAGCCGAGCTCCTGAAACTCGCATGCGTGAATGGTCGAAGTGTGGAATGCCAATTACCAAAGTCCCCAAATCCACATCTCATATGGTATCTGAATCATCCGACAGCAGTGGCAAGGATGCTTTCTATCATTACACTTTGGTCGAATCCATCCTCTTCGAAGAATTTCATAACCAGCGAAAATGGTTTGAGTGCGGCATCTGCAGGAACAGCCAACGCGGACCTAGAAGGCATGTAGAATGGCTGGAGATCGATGCGTTAACTGCAACCCATGCAATTGACCGTTGGCGTACCTGGCTAGAAAGGCAAAAACCTTTCACATCATCGGGTAAGCTGACGGCTTTCTGGCAATGGAAAGTCGATGAGTTACCGAAAAGGTCATCGAATATGAATTGGGATAATTGGACACAGTCTGAGGCGTTGGAGCATTGTGATTTTTGGTTGGAACAGTTTTCATTCTATACTTCGAAGCTGAAACCACATATTATGAGGAAGGATAAGCAATTTTGGACAACGGGATGCCTTTTCGTCGTTGTTTCGTCTTTGTTGTATGGCCCAGAGTGTACACTCTTCTTCACAATAGTATTGTTAGCTCTGTGATATCTTGTTTTGGTATTGAGGCGTGATGGTTTAGAGTATTTGGAGTTGATGGCTGTTGTCTAGATGCGGGCTCATGATCACGAGTACCCAATTTGAGGTGGGTGATAGCAAGTCACCCAGTATTCCTATATATATTACATTCCAGGATCGCTTAAGGATTCTGGAGCCATGCTTTAGAAGGTCTAATTCAGGTGTCTTTCGTCCATAAAGATCTTATCAGATTGAACGGAAGATAGGTACTCGAGTAGTACTTTCAGCCAATAGGAGAAGCGAGATATCGATTGTTTCACCTCGGCAATTTTGTGAATCCCTGTGCGTTCGACGATCATTTGAGGTTATCTGACCGTGCTGGCATATGCAAATTCTAACCCTGCAACTCTTATGTCAATATGACATTCTGTTGTTGATATCTTGCTGTGCTACGTAATTTTTGTAAATTGATGTGTCAGGACCCAGAACCGCCAATTTATACTTGAACTTCATATAACGCGTCGCTGTACGCCGTCAGTGGATCTCGTCAGGCTTTGGCATCCCACCCTCAGCCACAATTCTCTATATTATAGGGCTTGAAAAGTAACCAACCCCGAAATTCTACTTTATATCAGTTCAAATGCTCATCAAAACACAATTATTAGGTCAAACATGGCTCCACCACCTCAGCTGCCTCCAGGGCCAATATACCAGCCCACGCTGTCGATATGGAGGCGTATTACTCTTGCCATCAAACTACAGTTCTTCAGAACCCTGACCCAAATCTTCATTCCAATCATCACCTCACCCTACATCCGCGGACGTACAAACCTCCCCACCTTCACCAAAACCTATCCCATCCACCCCTACCTGACCCACAGAATCTGGATCCCTTCCACGTACAAATCCGGCGACCCACCACTCCCCCTCTACCTCAATATCCACGGCGGAGGTTTCGTCCTCGGTGTTCCCGCCGTCGACGATGGATTCTGCTCCTATTTCTCCTCCAAACACCACATCCTCGTCATTTCCCTCGACTACTCCAAAGCCCCCGGATCTCCCTTCCCCCAAGCCGTCAACGAATTGACCGACATCATTAACGCCGTCCTCGAAGATGAATCTCTCCCTTTCGACTGCGCTAAAGTCGCCATCGGCGGTTTCAGCGCCGGTGGATGTTTCTCGCTCGCCGCTCCACAGGCTGCCTCTCTCCAAGGGAGAATCCACGGCGTGTGTGCTTTTTACCCCGTTTGTAATTTCGTGACGCCGCAATCTGTTTCCATAGCAGCGAGACCGATATATGCGCCGAGAGATCGCTTAGAGGAAATGGGGCCGCTGTTTAACTATGCGTATATACCGCTAGGAACAGATTTGTGTGATCCGAGATTGAGTGTGGCGTATGCGGAGAGGAAGGTTCTGCCGAAGAAAATTTGTATTGTGGGTTGTGAGTTGGATATGTTGTGGTATGATGCGGAGTTTATGGCTGAGAGGTTGGTGGGGAAGGAGAGGGTGGAGGGGGAGTTGGTTTGGGAGAGGGATGGCGTTAGGTGGGAGAAGGTTTTGGGGGTGGAGCATGGTATGTCTTTTTGATGTTTTTCTCATTCTTGACATTTGAGCGTCGAGGAAACGTTCATGTATACTGACTTTAATCTAGGATTTGAGAGTATAGAGGGGATACAGAAGAGAGACAAGGTAGAGAGAGAGAAGGAAATGGTGATAGGAAGGAAGATGTACGATAACGCAGCAGAGTGGTTGTTCAGAGAAGTTTACATTTAGAATGTCACTATTGTCTGACTTTCCTCTTCTGCAATTGGCTCTTTGGTTTTCCATCTGCTACATATAACTCGTTACAATACAGCTAGCTGGGCAGGTACATAGCCTCCTAGGACTCGAAGCGAGTTTCATTGTTTAGATTAAGATTGGATATTATCTACTATCCATGAAAAACCATCAGATGAGAATTTTCACCATCTTTTGCATTCAAAATGGATAGCAAATATTCGTTCTCTAAACCCTTCAACTAAGAGAGGAGCCGTTCGAAATCCAAGATGCTCAAACAGCTAAAATGAATTTGCTAGTAGAGTTTCCCATGACAATTGAAAACAAATTCAAAATGTTTTCCTTCTCTTCCACTCCCTTAGCGCACCCATTCCAATTCTCCTTCTCCTCCCCCTCTCCCATTTACGCCAAACACATGCTCATTGCACATTGCACATTGCTCATCGCTCATTGCTTGTGTATCTACAAATACTCGAACTCCATCCATACATCACAAACGCACCAACGCACCAACCAACCAACCAATCAAGTAATCCCAATCCCAACCCCGCACCTCTACAACACACACAACACACATAACCTCATCCTCATCCCCATCCTCATCCATCACCATCAGAAATCCACACCCAATCCAAGCATAACATATCCAATAACATATCCACAGTATACTCGAGTAAAAATAATTCCAAAAGCGGTTCAAGTAGCGACATGAAACGACGAGTTATTAGCTAGCGATGACGGACGGCTCGCGGGTAGGTATTTTCCCGGTATCTTTCCTTTTGTGTTTTAGATGCGTTTCGGTTTATTTGGAGGGGATATGTGAGAGCGAAGACAGGGGTAAGTTGAGGAAAGAAGGGAAGGAGAAGAGCATACCGAAAAAGGAAGTCGATCGATAAATCCGAAAAGGAAAAGGATTCAAACAGAAAACAAAACTTTGAAAGTGTGACAACAGCAATAGAAATGTTTCCTTCTAATTTTCTTTAGATGCAGAGATAGGTCTACATAATGTATACTTAGCGTTTTACTTTATTTTACTTTTCCCCAGTATCCCATCTTTCCTCCGAAATTATAACCATAAGAGCCATGTGGTATGTATATACTCGAGTATACAAACCACTACTCGTAAAGCCAAGCCAAGGAAAAACGCCTTTGTAAAACCCCAGAAGTGAAAGAAAGAAAAAGGAAGAGAAAAAAAAAACACAACACACAACAAGAGCTACCATGCCGTAAGAAGCCAAAAGTGACGAATCAATCATCTCATAATCTTGCTGACGCTGGTAAAATTACACATTCCGTTCTCCCTCACTCATTCATATCCGTATCCGTATCCGAGTCCTTCTCCCACCCATTCAATGCGAGATAGACTATGTATCTATTCCTCATCATCTGCACTGCGTGTCTCTACAAACGTGAGTTCGGCAACTTGTCCCTCGACCATATTGAGGTTAACACCATCAATTGCTTGACTTGGTTCGCGCTTGGAGACCGCTGAGTGGTTCGAATCTTCGACGTTGCGAGCTGTAGAAATGGAGCTTGTTTGTTCGACTATGGTGCTGATATGTTAGTTTTAAAATCCTATTGATGATGATGAATGGATGAATGAATGAAAAGAAAAGTAACTAACCAGCTGGTCCACCACGAATGAACATAGTAGTAACAGTAGTCTTCAACTTGGAATCGGCAACACCATTTTCACGTTTGCCCATCGCAACTTTGGCAGCAGTTCCAGCAGCAGCATTAGCGGTGCTTCCAGCCTTGACGAGAATACCAATACCCGATTCTTCAGTTCCGAGTTGGACTTCGGGGCTGGTTTTGATGGCACCGGCAGCGTAGCTCAGGGCGGCATTCAAGGTTTGAATATCACGTTTCGCGGCTTTTTCGATATCAGATCGTTCGAGCTTGACGATGCGGGGTGCGATTTCCTTGCCCATTCCTTGAAGTGCTGTTACTTGGGCTTCAGTCTTACTTTCGGTGGCTGCTTCTTGGACGGCGGCGGTAGCTGGTGCGGCAGCTGCGGGGGCGGGGGCTGCTTGTGCTTGTGTGTTTGCGGCGGTGGTGGCACCGTTTGTGGCGGCACCGCTGACGGCTGCTCCTTCAAGTGCGCTCATAAGGTTTGATACATCTGCTTTTCCTCCGAATGATATTTCACCATCACCGACTACCAAGGCAGGCGAGTAAGCTCCAAGGTTGATGTTCAAAGGAAGTGCCGAGATGCTAGTGGCGAGCATAGCCATGAGGAGATAGTTACTCAACATTTTAGAAGTGAATTGTTGAGGAGTGTTTGCGTTGGGGATGGGTTGTGAAGGGATTTGGATCAATAAATTGATCGTAGATCTTGAAGCGTCAAGCTAAGAAGTGTAAAATGAAGATCGAAGAGAATCAAATGGAGCACAGCTGAGGAATCAGAACACTTGGGTGCATGAGCACAAGACCTCTTATATCAAGAACTCACAGAGACTACGTTGCCGACTAATAACTTCCAGGGGCCGTGCAATTTAGGTCTGGCCTACCCCACGCCTTACCCACGGTCCCAATATCTAAGGTCTGGCCAATCGAATAATCCGCCTATAATCAGATATTAACATTTCATAGGACTAGAGTATAAACATTTTCCACGTCGGAGAAATGCCAATAATTCGTCAAACGCCAAGTGACACTGATAACGTGGTGCCCAAATATGATATCAAGCTCTCACAGAGGCTCAGCACAGATTCAAGGCGAAGAAGCATTTATCTTGGCTGCGATGGCAAAGTCACCGCGACGTTTTGAAATAGCATTGCCAGGGCTAGCTATCCTTTTTAGGCATTAGCTTCTTGATACTTCTAATTCTTGGCAGATTCTAGCGTTGTATGAGAATCCCTCAAAGGTCACAGCGCAACTCCAGGACCTCCAAAAATCATTCACATCTCCAAATATAGTATACGCTAGTATACTATAAACAGATAAGGTTTTCTGAGTAGATGACTTCGGTAAGTCCCATGTACGTTTGACATTTTTCATCGCAAGTCTTGGCTGTCATTTTCCAAACCCCTGCATGCATATTCTCACAGCCACGAATCAGAATCAAACAGTCTCAAAATCTCATGAAATGAGATAAAGGTTAAATTAGTGGTAGGAACTATCGTTCCCAAGAGGTCAAAGTTGAAAATGACATTCAGGAAATGAGATGAAAGGAATTATGTTTTACTTAGTCAACGCCACCTTGTTTGGACATAGTCTCTAGCCTGGTTTCCATACTTGAGAAATCCGGTACCGGATGTCATTACATGAATTGAAGATGAAAAGCCATACCAAGCTAAGTATAGCTCTAAGACATTCGCATGAATTGAACTTCCCTTAGGGCCCTTTTCAAAATGAACCATAGCACATGGCACCCTTTTGATAACACTGTGGAGTAGAAGCATGAAGAGCCTAGTCTTCCGTATCATACCTCCTCTGATGGATCTATCTTTGTAGCTTCATTCTGGTACAAAGGACATACCTCCACTTCTCGTACCCATAACTGCCAAGGTCTTCCAGCTGATTCGTCGTTCAAATTTTCTGATCCAGAAGCTTGTTCGGCGTTCAAAAATCTTATGGGACCCAGCTCAGAAATTCTTTCCTCGGCATTCCTGAGCATAAGAGCATTTGCTTGTAGACACGCGTTGACATGGGTATAAACGGCACGGTATATAGCTTGCCTGATACTGGACCCTAGGGTTGTGAAACCGTGATTGGCCATCAGGACAACGTTGTAGTCTTGAGTAGTTGATTTCGGCTTGGAGAAATTCCCGGCCAAAGCAGCGCCAAACCTTTCAGAATTGACCAGGAAGTCTTGTCGATCGATCGGGGTGTATAGCTCCGTGATATCAAAATTTGGTACATAATCACCTATAAGCAATCATTATACACATATTGATGTACCTTCCTCGGAAGATTATCATACCTAAAAACCCAGCCAAGTGATATGTCGGACGCATCTGAACTCCATTCATTGTGTAAGGTACTACGGCTTCGGCATGACTGTGGACGACGCAATTAATGTCTGGAAATCTCTTGTAAATTTCGCTATGGATAAAGCGTTCTTGGTAACCCATTTTTGCATTAGGATCTACCGGAGAACTATCAGAGACATTATACTGTATTAAGTCGGATATTGATGAGACCAGTGCTGGCGCCGTCGATCCCGACATGATAAAAATATCTGGTTTGTCCGGATGCCGAAGAGACACATGACCATAAGCGTCGACAACATTCCGATAATGCAGAATGTGATTCGCGTGAATGAGGGTTTGAATCTGAGGCTCATTAATCAACAGATCAACAGAAGCTCACAATCTTACACCCAGTCCTATCCTAATCTATAAACTTCCTCCTCACGAAGCCATAACTCCTCAACACCAAGAGGATACCAATTGTCCACCTAGCCTATAGACTATCTAGGAAGCTATGTTCTCGAAATCAAGAGCATACCAATATCCCAAGTGTTTTTTGTATCCAAAATCTTCGCAAAGCAAAAGCAAAAGCAAAACGATAAGAGGTATGGAGATACTGTACACTGGGTCGACAACTCACATCTGCGTTCTTCATCTTGAATGAATTTTACAATTCTTCAGTTCAGGTACGATTAATCGACACAGGTTGACGAGAAGTTCCACGATAATGCAAGATTATGTTGTATGATGGCGGTGACGACGATGGCGACGATGATGATAACGACGGATGTTGTTGGTTGTTGTTTGCCGGATGAAGTTATCCGTGATTGCCACAGTTCAGTCAGTTCAGTTCAGTAGTACTTGCTTCCAAGCCTCGGTGTCACCTGCGATCCCCACAATCCGATCTTCCTGCATCCACGGTACGTACCGTAGATCACATGTGATAACTTGATAGGGTTGAAGGGACCGAATAGATAACTTTAACTTTTATGTCGTGGTAAAAGCGACAGGATGAGATGAAGAGATGAAGAAGAGATGGATCATGAATGGACGACTGCGAGAAGCGAAAAGTAAGCAAATGCTTGGCGCTCTTACCTATTTCAGAAGGTCCCACATACAAACATACAAACCCTAGTAGCCATATCCCACCACCTTCCAAATATTACTTAACAACTTACGACGACAACCATCAGAATCATCACAGGGGAAGATAGGGAATTTTTCATTATCTTCAATAGACTCCATCATCAGGATCTAACAGTCTTCATGTCTAATCCTGCACAACATCTCCCCTTTGAGGCTTTGAGAGAAATTTATTCTACGAGCGAATGATAGCCGGGTGGTAAGGAAACGTAATGTAGGTACTCGTATCAATTACGGATTGAAGATTCATGTCCATTCAATTGACTGCCGATCAGAGGATAAGCATAAATGGGGATCAATCTAGCATCAAGCTTCATTTCTAGCCTTTTTAGGAACCTTGAAAATATCGTAGTTCGATATCTCAAATTGACCTATGAGCATCCCATACTGCCTTTTCTTCCAACCCTCTCTCTTTTATACACCTTCTTTTCTAAGAGAACGTCTCCATCACAATCCAATTCCAATAGAGTGCGGCACGTTTTGGGGAAGATTGCTTATCATGGCAAGTGCAAGCAAAATGTTATATCTACCGCCATGATGGAAGTAGGGAATCTTCTTTGCGTGAGATAGAAGCATCGACTTCCCTCGCTTTTCCCGAATACTTAATTCTTGTGCAATCATGACGTTCTCAATATCTAAAGTTCTCTTACCATTTGTGCTTCTAGCACCAGCTGCACATGCGGCCAGTCTAGCTGCGACTCCATTGGTATGTTCGAATCCAACATTGAGTTGCAGTGGTTCTTCTACCAATACCTGCTGCTTCAACACTCCTGGAGGTCAAATGGTTCAAACCCAATTTTGGGATGCGAATCCTAGCACAGGTATGCATACATCTTTCTTTTTCCAAAAACCACTTGGAAACCAGCAACTTATCATCCGTAAGGTCCTGCAAACTCTTGGACTATCCACGGTCTATGGCCTGATCACTGTGATGGTACCTACGATTCAAACTGCGATACCAGCCGCCAATATTCAAGCATAACGAATATTCTCACCGCCGCTGGCCAAACATCTTTGCTCTCATACATGAATACCTACTGGGTCAGCGACGACTCAACCAACGAGGTATTCTGGGAACACGAGTGGAACAAGCACGGAACTTGCATCAGTACCCTTGAGCCCTCTTGTTATAGCAGCTACACCACTGGTGCAGAAGTCGTAGATTTCTTCAACGTTGCTGTTGATCTTTTCAAGATCCTTCCTACATATACAGTACGTAATTTGTATTCGCCACATAAGCAAAATCAATAAATGACTAACATGATCCCAGTGGTTAGCCAATGCAGGCATCGTCCCCTCCGCCAGCAAAACCTACACCTCGGCCCAAATCCAAGCCGCCATCACCGCCGGCTTCGGCTACCCGGCTACCATCCAATGTTCTTCGTCGTCCCTAGACGCAATCTGGTACTCCTTCGAAGTGCGAGGCTCCGTCGCAACCGGAACTTTCGTCCCCAGTGCCCCCGTTGGTCAAAGTGGTTCATGTCCCTCAACCGGTATTAAATACGGTGTCAAATCGGGTTCGGCGACTCCTACCACTACTGCAATTGCACCAGTGGGAACGGGCTCGTTTTCGGGATCGGGTTACTTGGAGGCGTATGTTGGAAGTAGCAATACTGGATGTTTGATTGGTGCAGGCACGTGGTATAGCAGTGGTACTTGTGCCACCTACACTGCGACTGCTTCTGGTAAGATCTCTACTTCTACTTCCCCCCTACACGTTCACAAGTCTCGCCAATTCAGCATCACAAAACCTTAATTCCAAGATCTTAATACATTGTTCTACCCGATCCCTCATACATACCACTTAACGAATCTCACTAACTCTTCCCCCAGGATCCGGCTTCACCCTCAAATCCTCCAAAGGCACATGCGGTATCTCCAGTGGTAAATTTAGCTGCGGCTCCGGCGTATCCACCGTCTTCGGAGTAAGTTTCTCTTTTACCTTTTCATTTCATTCAATTTTATTTCCCCCCTCTTATCCCATTATCCCATCTCCACCCCGAACCAAACCCACACTAACCACCCCACCTCCCATCCACAGTCCTCGGGCGGCTACCTAACCTACTCCGACTCCGCAACCTTCTACGCCACCGCCGTCCCATCCGGCAGCACCCAAGCAACCGTCTACACCACCAGTCAAAGCGTATCTGTAAAGTTTGCTTGGACGGCCGTTTAAGTGTTTCTTTGCTTCTACATATTCGCTCACCATGTTACGTCACGCATAATATAACATACAAAATTAACTTATTTGGCGAGTTTATCATTTCAAAAAAGGCAATGAGATGGGTTTCGCACTACTAGTATGTTTGGTTGTATTGGTTGTGTTTAGGATTTGATGATCGCATCCAATCAACTACGCATATTGTATGTAATTATATAAGTATTAAAAAATCAGATATACATCGCTATCAACGTTAGATAAATAAAGAATCAGGAAGATACTTTCTTTCTTTCTTTGGTTGATCTCGCCCGGGTACTAAATGGTTATGTCATGTCACGTTTCTTCGTATCCTATTCAATTCAATACTCAATGATTATCATGATTTGCGTCCCTCCTCATTCCCCAATTATACTCAATCACTCGCTCTCCCACTCACTCACTCACTCGTACTATGCCACATCCACGTTGTATCAACACCACGAATCACATCGTGACTGTTTTCCTTCTCCTTCTCCTTCTCCTTCTCCTTCTCCTTCTCTATCCTTTAAACCCTCGAGCCTCTTCAGCCTCACTCCTCCCTCCATACCCATACACATACCGCGCCTCCTCCTCGTATCAATCAGCATCACCACCACCACCCCCACCACAACATAACCATTCCCTTCCTCTTTTCCTCTCTCATATCCCCCCTCTCTTTCTCCATCACCTTTCCCTCACCTTCCCCAAACCCACTCCCCACTCCCCACTCCCCACTCACCCACTGAAAACTGCGCCGCATATCTTATCAACAATCATCAATCAACAATCAACAACTAACATCGCACTACAACATTTCAACATTACACCATTACAACATTATAACATTACACCGCGCTTATATTTATTTATCTTGTGCACCATAGCCATAGCCATAGCACCAGTCCCAATCCCAATCCGTCCTAGTCCATACCGTATCTACATCTCATCACAATCATCACAATCATCCCATCACAATCACAATCATCCCATCACATCCCATCCCATCCCATCACAATCTTCACTCTGATTTCCTGATTTCCTGATCTCTAATTATCTCCACTCTTTCACTTCATCCGCATCACCCATGCATCATTCATCCACGCTAGTTCCTCTCCCCCGAACCAATGAACCAAGATCGTCTCTCCTCCCCCAGACCAATGACTCAAGATCGTCTCTTCTCCCCAGCCCGATTCTTCCCCTCATCTCATAAGCTTACTGTACGCAAATCTATGCAAACCAACCATACCATTTAATAAACCACCAACACCCGAGTTTCCTTCAAAACTCAACTACAGTACCTCTCCTCTCTCAAATCTCAAATTTTCCAGTGTTGGTTATTACAGTATTAATGGTTCAAATCGCTTATATATCAATCAACTATTCTTTTCCCTTTTTTTCTTCAACCCCTCCCCCCATTCCCCCTCAAAAAACACCAATCATATCATATCATATCAATACATACCCCCCACTACTCGAGTACATGCCAAGCCTCCGCCACCAACCGTTGGAACCTCCAACAAAGTCCTAGCTCGTCCTAGCTCCCAGCTCCCAGCTCCCAACTTCCATGCCATCCCGTGTCATCATAGTACGTGCCGCCCAGCCACAAATTATTCTTTAGTAACTAACTTTATATATATCTGAGCTCGTAAATGTGATGTTATCCATTATCTGCAAGTAACCTTAATCTGCAAGTTTTCCGAATTTTCGGTCAGGGCTGAATGAAGCCTGTGCCGCGTTGGTGAGTCTGAGATTTTACATTTGAAGTTTGAGAATTGGATCGGATTGGAAAGAGATGAATGAATGGGATGGATGAGGCTGATTAAAGACATTGTGTACACACTAAGTCTGACTGACATGGGGTTGTGGAAGATATGTACGAGTATACGTACTGAATATCCTCTAATACCAACCAATCTCAACCAATGTCAGCCAATATTTCCAATCACTGTCACCGAAGGCCTTCCCTCCAGATCCCCGCTTACAAGCCCTATGTCTTAAAGGGGGGGGGGGGTACATCGAGGGTAAACTTCGGGATAAGCCTCAATTTTGGTGTGACTGAGATAACCACCAACACCCACAGATGATATTTTGAAGTCATCGAGGTGCGGTATTGTGCCTTAAGCTCAAAAAGTACTAGCTTATATTTCCCTTCTATTTCCCTAACATGTATATATATGAGGAAGACTTTGAATGTGGAATGATATAAATAAAAATTCTCATCGTTTGACTTAACCGTTTTTCTGGAGTCACTACGAATAGCATCAGTTCCTCTCGCCCAGTTTTTGTTCTGCATTTGTACCCCCTCGAATAACCATAACATCATTCCTGAGTATCGAACAGCACTAGCTGCGAACCTCTGAGAATGGGATCGATATCTCCTTCCATCAAGAACGTGCACTTCGTGGGTAGCATCTGTCTCCCCGACACATCCAAAGTATTCCGCAGACTTAACACCACATTCCCCACCCAGTTGAAGCGTATTCCAGATGGCGAGCCTGGTAATCGAGGAAACTTCGTCCTCTGGCAACGAAGCGTGTTCTACAGATACCCTTACCTCGTCCGTTCTCTGTATTTCTCGCTGGCCAAAGATCCAGGCCCGATCCCAATTGCTCCGGAGAAGATTAAACTTATGCCAATTGGATATGATGATGCTGCCATCGATTCGTACGCCAAGTTTTGTAGACTTCGTGATAGTGGTGTTATACCAAAGGGGGTGAGGTTCCAGGTGTCGCTTCCTACGCCTATTAATGTCCTTCATGTATCGATTGAACCTGCCTATCAAGAAGCACTGGAACCGATTTATACAAAGGCTTTATTAAGAGCTGTTCGTCGCATCCAAGATGAGATTCCTGCCGAAGATTTGGCCATTCAGTGGGATGTTGCTGTAGAGTTTGCATTTCTCGAGGGAATCGTGTCACCCCCACCACATGTAAGTATATTCGTTTCGTCATTACATGTCCCCAATCTCGCTTCATATTAACAATCTCATGACTGAAGCTTCAATGTATACTTTCAGGCGAGCACTAACTCGAATACCAGTGGATCATGGCCTTGAGAGACTGTATCGTCACACGCATTATTGATTTAGCAAAAGCCATAGACCCGTCCGTCGAATTGGGCTTCCATTTCTGCTACGGAGATCTCGGACATCAACACTTCACACAACCCAAGGATATGACCTTATTAGTCGACATCGCGAATCGAGTTTTGACTGAAACAAGGAAGAGAAGATCTGTCAACTGGCTTCATATGCCTGTACCCAAAGATCGTGTTGATCGCGGGTATTTTGAACCATTGAAATACCTGGAAAAGAATGATACGGAGTTGTACTTGGGTCTTTTGCATCAGGATGATCTTGAAGGAACGAGATTGAGGATTAGGACTGCAAGCGAATTTGTGGAAGACTTCGGTATCGCGACAGAGTGCGGTTTAGGCCGTGCGGATACTGCAGAGTTTGAGAGTGTTTTTGAGATTGCGAAGAAGATTACAGAAGAATAATGTTAATACGAAGGAGTGGAAATGTGATGAGATGATATACAAGGATCGGTAAAGGGTGGCAGTTTTGAAGCGTTAATATGGGCATTCTGATATCTAGATCATAACGAGTGCAAACAGAATAGTACACTGCATACTTTGAATTTGGTGAGATTTGAAATGAAAAGAGTACCGGTACTTGAGTAAGGTAAGGCTAAAATACTGCTCGTTTGTTGTGTAAGATCGATGTAAATAATTCTCTTCCTTTTATGAGCTGATAACCTCATTGTTTGCCAAAGAGTGGTGAATGTAGTAAATGTGGTCGACTGTCAACGTTGTGTTTTCTGGTGAATTTCATTTGGGCAAGATTCACTTGTTGTGGAACCGATCAGATAGATTACTGTGCGACGTGCATCCCTGTTCGCCTGTTCGCGGCAATGAGGGGTCTAAGGTTACGGAGTAGTGAGCAATAAGCTCACCAAGCTACTCGAAATACCCCCACTACGAAGGAGCTATATCCAGCTTCCCTTCTACTTCTACTTCTCAACCCACATCTCTACTTCTTTCTACCCCAATAACCCCAAATCTACATTGAAAACATCAGCTACCTTCAATACACCCCGAATTCAAAATGGCAACCCACGAACAAAAAGCATCCACCTCCTCCCGCTCCATCCTCGACCCCACCACCAGTACCCAAGAAAAGTCCTCCAAAGACACTGTACCCCTCCGCGCCCTAGACCACCAATCCGAACGCGAAACAGGCCAAAATGAAAAACCAGCCACCATCCACATCGGCACCCGCAAATCCGCACTCGCCATGGTGCAAACGGAGCTAGTGAAAGCTGCGCTCGAGAGAGCTCATCCGCATTTAAACTTTGAGATCACCAAATTGGAAACGATGGGCGACAAGAATCAAGTAACCGCCTTGCATGATTTTGGCGCTAAGAGTTTATGGACGCATGAACTGGAGGCGTTGTTGTTGGAACGGAAGTTGGATATTGTGGTTCATTGTCTGAAAGATATGCCCACGCAATTACCGAACAATTGTACAATTGGCGCAATTCTTGAACGAGAAGATCCTCGGGATGCGTTGATCATGAAGGCTGGGAGTAGTTATAAGAGTTTGTCGGAGCTACCGGCTGGAAGTGTAGTGGGGACGAGTAGTGTGAGGAGAAGTGCGCAGATCGCGAGGAAGTATCCCGAGTTGAAGTTTGAGAACGCGCGGGGCAATATTGGAACTAGGTTGAATAAGTTGGATGCGGATGATGGGAAGTATGCGTGTTTGGTCTTGGCGGCGGCAGGACTACTGAGGATGGGTTGGGGAGAGAGGATTACGCAGTATTTGGATAGTAAGACGGAGGGTGGGGGCATGTTGCATGCAGTGGGACAGGGTGCGTTAGCTTTGGAGGTTAGAGATGGCGACGAGGATATCAACAAGATGATTTCTGTATTACAGCATGAACCAACTCAGTTGGCCGGATTGGCAGAGAGAAGTTTGATGAGAACGTTGGAGGGTGGTTGTAGTGTACCAATTGGAGTTGAGACGACCTGGATTGAAAAAGGAAAATTGTTGATGAAGGCTGTTGTTATTAGTCTTGACGGCTCAGAGTGTGTGGAAGCCGAAAAACTGGAGGAGATCTTAACACCAAAGGATGCCGATGAGTTTGGTTGGAATCTCTCTCAAGATTTGGTTAGCAAGGGTGCTGCCAAGATACTGGAGGCTATTAACCTCAATCGTCCCGTCATCAAAGAGGGTGGTAATGCATAAATAAACACGAAAACGACTCCCTCTCATGGGGACATGGCTACACAAAATGAAATTTACATAGATCAGCTGGCTGGACCATCCATAGCCTCTCCGAGTATGTTCAGAGGAGACTAAAGGCTGCATACATATAAGTATGTAGCTAATCCAATATTATTCCACTTCAACCCTTTTCTGTTTGTTGAATAAACTCCATTCCCAAATATACATTCATCAATGTTGAGTTGAATCCACCATCTATGTCCCACCCATACATGCAGCAATCTTGCCCACATTTCCTATCATATACCAATCCAGATACCCCTCACGCTCCCGAATCTTTGGTAAACGCTTTATAAGCACTCTCATCCATCAACCCCTCTAAATCCTTGATTCCTTGCTCTCCAATCTCAACCTTGGCAAACCAGCCTCCTGCGGTGGTTTCGTCCTCAGGACCCTTATTGATAGTGCTTGGTGTTTCCTCCAATATCTTGTTAGATTGCACGATCTTGCAAGTAATAGGACTGTTGATATCGGATGCGCTCTTGACAGACTCTACAGCACCAATGGCATCACCGGCACCGACATCCACGGGGACGGTTGGAAGCTCGACAAATACGACGTCACCGAGAGCATTTGCGGCATAGTCACTGATACCGATCGTGCCAGTCTTGTTGTCGGAGGAGAGTTGAATCCATTCGTGGTCTTTGGTATATTTTTTGGCGAAAGCTGCGGTTGAGGAGAGAGAATGTTAGAACGGGTAAGTATGATATTGGTAGGAATTGAACTTCAATGAATGTGCCCATGTTTGATATATATATAGATACAGAAGTAAATATGCCAAAGCTTCCTTTAAGCATGTCTCGTAGGCAAGGACAATTGCTCAATATCTTCACTTTGCGTCTGCGCATGAATTCTCCATGATAGAGGACGATAAGTTGGAGCGCTTTGGATAAGAAGATGAACTCACCAGCTCTAGATACTGAGAAAGCCCGAACAGCTCCAAAAGATGAAGATCCCCATGGTGGAACAGTCTTAACCATGCTGGATGTAATTTTTGAGGCGCATGGCCTTAAACTGCGTGCGATTGATGCCATTGTTGTATGTGTAAATGATGTTTGAGGGGTCGAAATTTGGCGTGGAGTTGAGCTTTTAGTTAAGCAAACTCCAATCAATCAATCAATCAATCAATCATGGTAAGGTGTGAGAGAGGTGTGAGATAATAAAAATAAGGATTGTTTATATAAATATTAATTAGCTTGAACCAATCGGAGTAGTAAATAGTACCAAAGTAAACCCGACAATCAGGCTCTTTCAAATAGGTACAGTAAGCCCATCGCGAACCCATCGAATGAAACCCCCACCTGGAAGAGACTCAATATCATATCAATTGTACTTTTCCTAATTTGATAAGACGAGAAATTCACACATAATTCATACGCAATTCACACGCGTACTCGTCGACGTGTATTAACTTTTTTCATCCTTTTGATATTATAAACATAAATAAAACTTCGTTGATATAGAGAAGAAGTCTTGAGAGTTGTCTCTGGTTGTTCTGGTTTGCACGCCCAAGCGCCGAACCACCGCCTGATATTTTACCTTGTACCAGGTTATAAGAACCCCCTGGATGTTCTGTTCTCCGAATAACTTCACTTTCATCCAAACAAATACCATACAAATCTTTCAGTGAATCTTACTAGGTAGTCGTATCTTGACTTCATCTTTGTTTTCATCATCATCATCATCATCATCATCTACGACAGTTATACTCATTGTATGATATTCGATTATCAAAATAACTTACACTACAATCAAGCGTGGATGATCTACCACAACATCCCAGTGTTGATCTCCTTCTCTCAGCCGCCAATCCGAGATCTCACCCTTTCAAGCAGCCCTAACCTTACAAATTCATCCTCATAATTGCCCATAAAACCGACAAACTGGATATCTCGAATTTCTCAGTGAGCTCTCCCGCTCAATTTCACGACGCAGTAGACTCGATGGACGGCGAAATCGCATACGAGAACCAGGGAGTCGACCCACCTCAAGACGATGCTATGAGTGGAATGGAGGAGAGAGCACATACGCCAACACACAACAGCCGACATGCTGCATCTGCATCCTCTGCATCTGCAGATTTCCAAACCCCATCACAATATCCACAAGAATACCCTGCGTCACCTCCACAGGAAGATCCGACAAATGGTCGATATCCCACTCCTCCCACAGCCTTCCCTGCGTCACTCTCACGTCCAGCTTCTGGTTTATCGGGAAACGGCAACTATGGCAATGCATACCAAGAACAAAATTCACGGGGTTCAGGTACGAGTGCTACTACGGAACAACAGCAACAACAACGGGGCTCGAAGAATAGTGTTGTCATCAAAGTCGGCATGGTAGGGGATGCACAAATCGGCAAAACCTCCTTAATGGTCAAATATGTAGAAGGTAGTTGGGACGAAGATTATATCCAAACCCTGGGAGTTAATTTCATGGAGAAAACTATATCCATACGTAACACCGAGATCACATTCTCAATATGGGATTTGGGAGGACAGAGGGAGTTTGTGAATATGTTACCGCTTGTTTGCAATGATGCCGTGGCGATACTATTCATGTTTGATTTGACGAGAAAGAGTACATTGAACAGTATCAAGGAATGGTACAGGCAGGGGAGAGGGTTCAATAAGACGGCGATTCCGTTTTTGGTTGGAACGAAATATGATCATTTTGTGAACTTTCCGAGAGAGGACCAAGAGGAGATCTCGAATCAGGTTTGTTCCACCGAATTTCGATTTTGTTGCGTTTTGAGACATGCTAACAGAAGTGACATTAGGCTCGAAGATTCGCAAAAGCAATGCGCGCAAGTCTGATTTTCAGTAGCACAAGCCATAGCATCAACGTTCAAAAGGCAAGACCATTCACACTTCATTCCTTTATAGCCATTCGTGGTCGATCCCCTATTACTTAAATGTTGAATCATCAACTAACAAATTCTCCACTGCAGATCTTCAAGATTGTCCTCTCAAAAGCCTTCGACCTCAAATGTACAATTCCTGAAATCGAAAATGTCGGCGAACCTCTCCTCCTTTACCAGTCCGTCGGTTAGACTCCCTTTATACCAAATCGCACACTTCATTTCTCTATCCCTCCAACAATCTCTCCGCCAACCATAACCCTCGTTTTCGCGACCACCATTCTCTTCCTCCATTGTGCAACCACCAACTTCTCCATCAACTACCAATAATTCAACATCTCCCACACTTACGGAAGCCATACATTTTCAAAACACAGGAAAGCCAGAAACCTACACATCACACCACACCAGATCATTTTAGAAATCTGGCAACTAACTATTCGCAACTTCACATCATACATCATACATCATACATCATACACCTCAAACCATTGGGCAGGCTGGCATGCAGGCAAGGAGACTTGGGGGCGGGGAGGGGGGGAAAGAAATTCTGTAATTTTATCTCTCTACATTCTACATTCTACTAGTTTACGTATCTTGAATCGGCACTGCTACTGCCAGTGCCAGTGTCAACAACACAACGTCTAGATTTTCTTCTTCGAAGTAGGGGAGAGCACAGCAGTATCACATCATATCATATCACATCGTTTGTTTGTTTCACAGGAGGACAAAGTCAAACAAGCAGGGTAGGTAAACCGGGCACACCACAGGGCAGGCAGGGCAGGGCAGGGGCGGACTCACCGGGAGGCAGACCAGGAAGGAGGCAAGAATTCAATTTTTAAATGTAAATGTAATAAGAAAAAGAATACCAAGGTTTTTTTCATGTTAGTTATGTTAGTTATGTTGGTTAGATAGATGCTATGGATGGATCTATGGGTCTATGAGTTAATTCATATAAATTCAAAACAACATGTACTCGAGTACTGTATTTGAAATAAAGTATTGTAATGTAATGTAAAGTAAATAAGAACATACATAACCATGATATAAATCCGTGATATAAATCCCAAATCCAAATGCGTGTAAGTATGATTGTGGCATAGCAATACAATGCAATATTCGAGTACTCGAGTACAATATGGGGTAAGTAAGTAGGTAATAGGTACAGTAATAAGTAATAGGTAATAATTACTAGGTACTAACTAGGTATGCAAGGTATACATATACATATACATATACACATGTTTGTGTGTGTGACAGATATACAAATGGATCTATCTGTCTATTTGTCTGTATGTATGTATGTACCTACTATCTACTCATACTAGGTTATGTCATGCATTGCATATAGAGTCCCGTCTAATTTTTTCCATTTCCAACCTCCTCATATATGTATACAAAAGATAAAAGATACTACAGTATGGAAGTTGGACGATATAATGTAACCATGAATGGACTTATCTTATTGCGGTACTCTTATCTTCTCCTAAAAGACTACAGTAAAAGTTATTTTATGGATTCTTCATACCCCTTCACCAAACACATAATGGAACCAAAGGAACCAAAGAATGGAATGGATCGAATACTATATATACCCTATCACCAATAACGAACGATAATTACACCTTTACTTCCATCCCCGCCCTTTTGCTCTAAACAAAATTTCGTCCAGCTCCACTTCTTCCACCGGCACCGACTCATCCAGTACCAGATTCCTGCCTCTACTTAAACTCCCAATTCCTCCTCTTTTAATACTACTGCCACCGACGCCATTGACTCTTATACGTATGTCAGCGCCCCAAGAGTCTTCAGATGATCGCTTCCAAGTTGCCACTCACAAGCCTTGTGTCTTCTTCGAGCTACCAAATCCAAAGTAGCTAGCAAATCCACTTCCGGCCGAATCTTGCTCTGATGGTATTCTCTTCTTATCTTTGTTAATGTTCAGAGGCGTGATGGGTGTGAAGGGATAAGCGCCGCAGATATTCAAAGGCGTAGCGGGTGGGGAGTACGGTGCGGCAGGTGATGAGTAAGGTGTGGGGGGTACAATGCTGCTTCGACTAGCTATGCTCATGGTTCCATCTCCGTCTATTTGAGTAACACTTCTGAGATTGTTCTCTTCGTCCACGGAAAGAAATTGAGCGAGCGTGGGTTGAGAATCACTCTCCGATCTCCGAGTCTCTTCCCCTTGAGCGGACTTCTCATTGAACTCAATAGCTTGATCGTGGAAGTGATGAGCAACCTTCATGCTATACTTCTCATACTCGGTATTTCGACTTGCATGGGCTTCCATCTTGCCTTTATCAGCTGGAGTAATGCATTCGTCCAGATTGTGTAGACAATCTTCGTAATTCGTGTGAGTGGATTGATCGTTTTCACTGGTGTCGACGAGGATGCCATGGGAAAGATGATGAGAATCATGGGATCTGTCCGGTGATCTACTACTCTCATCTGGTATGATGCCAGGACAACTAACAAATCTGTGCTGTTCTACCACGGAATCTCTGTTGCTTGAAAGACTAGAAACGACGCAGCTTGCAATACGGTGCTGTCGGAGTGGAGTAGAAGGGCTAGAATCTGCTGCACAATCCTCCAACCAACGTCCCTTTTCTTCTTCTGCTACCGAAGTGGTGTCGCAGCCTGTGATGTTGTGTTGCAGAAGTGGGCTGGCTAAATTAGAATCGTACTCACAATCGTCAAGTAAATGCTCCGCGCATTCAGCAATGGTGCTAGGAGCGATGCAGCTTACTGCCCGATGCTGACGTATCTTAGGAGTTGATGATCCCGATGACATACAACCATCCTCAAATTCATTCTTCATATCTATCAAATTCCCACCACTGGCCCGACCACTCGATGCGGAACTGATTTCGCCGCAGCTTGCAACACGATGTTGCGTGAAAGGACTGGCAGCTCCAGAAAGCAGGCATCCATCTTCCATCAAGTAGGCCATCGCCGACGAACTTTTACGACTAGACGAAGAGTCGTCAACCGTACAGCTCGTCAACCTATGCTGCTTTTTAGGAATAGGCGTGGAAGATTCAGTCGTGAAGTTACAGTCATCTAACATATGAGAGCCATACCCCTCATTTGTATTTATACTACCAGACGGAATCGAAGCACAGCAGCTCGAGACACGATGCTGTTTGACAGAAGCAGGACTCAAGTCACCAGATACGTTAAAGCAATCTGCCAAAGGGTGTTGTTCACGAGCAGCAACAGGGCTGAGAGCCGTACAACTGAAAGCTCGAGATTTCGATGGTGATCTAGAAATAGGCGAGTCGAATACGAGAGTACTCTCGTCCAAAAGATGGCAGTATTGGGAGTACTGCATAAGAGGAGTTGAGGGGTTAGAATCATCCATGATGTCCGATTTACAGTTTGAGATGTCATATTGCATGACCGAAGAAGACGAGCTCGATGGAGGTGCTGTCTCGACAGTGCAGTTCAGCATGCGATCTTTTTTGACTGAGCTTGCAGATGTGCCAAGAGTGGACATCCCGGGTATAGTTGGACAGCTTGCTAGTCGGTTTTGTCTCAACGAGTCCCGTATACTAGACGACTTTCTAGGTACAACGGAATAGCTTGAAATTCGATTCTGGTTGACGGGCTCCGAACACAATGTTTCAACGGCATCTTCTTGAGAGGTATGCTGCCGAATCGTGCTTGAACTAGAAGATCTTGTCGACCGTGTAGTAACAACATTCAAGGCAGGTTTGTTAGGATTTGTCTCACCAGAGTGGACGAGACAGCGGATGGTTCCATCCTCTCGAAAAGCCCTCTCTTCCTCCGCATAATGATCCAAAACAGTCATGGTAGCGGAACAATCAGAGAAGTCATGAACGTAGGAGAGGTGTCCTCTTGCTGGCATCCTAGAAAGCTTCTCGCAACCTTTCAAATCATCCTCGTCCTCCGAAGATCCTGATGAATCCAGCTCACCTACAAATGTACTACAATTTGTAAGGCTGGCAAGACTATCTCTATTACAGCCCACTCTGGTTCTCTGATTTGAAGATGAAGAGCCATCTACGTTTCCCACACCTGCGCTAGCATTGACAGCGTTGATAGTATTCCTATGATTCTGCATGAAAATAAGATTACTTACTGCCTCCATTTCGTTTTCTCGAGTGTATTGGCTACTTAATTCGCCAGCACTCAGTATCGCTTCAGCAGGGATTTCTTTAAGCTCGGACTTTGCAGAACGCTTTTGTACTTTTTGAGATGGTTCTTGCTTGAATATCCTGGATTCTACTCCAGGGTCTTCGGCTGAAGTGGCTCGTGGTAAGGGATATTTCATTGGCTGCGGTGATTTGGGCTGAGTTTGAGACATTTGGTCGGAAGACTTCACTAGCCCTACATCGCCTTCTCTAGCACGCACCTCTCGATCATGTTGCATCATGGCACATGGGCCACAAAATAATGCCTTCACAACATCATCCCCCACTGACCCGGCGATCCTGTACTGAGCACGTATTCGGGCACGCTGTATAACAGTAAGACCGACTGATTCCGCAGGTTAGCAGAGGTAATTTGGGCCATGACTTGAGAATATACTTGCCTGATAGACAACAAGCAAGTGTCAGAGCAGCATGTATCCAGCACATTGAGTTACAACCATCAGAAGGCTTGAAGTCATGGGGGTCTCGACCGAGAGATACATTCTTCAGCCGCCAGTGAGTCTTTCCATATAGAGCACAAGGAGCGAATATTCCGGCGAAAACAGTGTTATGATCACCAACTGGATGATGGCAGAAACCAATCAGCCAATCGCTTTGCCCTTTATGCTCAGACTTGTTTCTGTTTAAGGATGGCTCAGGTCTTTGTGGTTGATCGGGAATGGCATAACGTATTTGAGGAGTGGATTCGGGCTGCCTGTTTTCAACCATAGCAGGAGTCGTCGCGAGTGACTGTCGATGGACGGGAGTAGTTGGATCTAGATTATATCTTGTTACTGGTGGATTCTTGGTCACCTTTCTCTTTTCCCTTCGAGTTGTCATGTTCAACAAAATAATATCTATGAATGAATGAGCCTGTTATCCATTGCTTATGTTAGTGACAGTACTCGATGGTATTGTAGAGGCATTGACTTACGATGCACTGATGGTAGTAATGATTCAATGCCAAAGATAATAATTTTGATGGTGTTTGTAAAGGTAGGTAAGCAAGCAAGTGGAGGGGTAAAAATACACATCGCTAGGAACATTGGAGCTTTGTCGCTCCTTCCATCTTGTTTACCACTCCACCCGTTGACACTTTCCAGATCTCATAGATAACTTACCTAGGTAGTATTATGACCCTCAACTCCCATATTCTCATCTTGAACCTTAGAAATCGGCTTCGGGATTTGGGATACCAGTTTTACTTGAACGTTGGCTTGCTATCGTCACTGATCATGAATAATTCTTGTGATTCCAAAATATCAATATTCAATAATCGTCTTCATTTTCAGGACCCCTCCGTCCTTCAATTTGACACAAATCCGTCAGGGGTTGCTATTCAGTACATGGTCGCCCAACTTGGACATTGGTGTCAAGTCATTACTGGAACACAAGATTGCGGAAGGAAAAGTAGAAACAAGAACTGCAGTCCATGACGTTCAATAAAAAATCCATCATCACGCTTTTGTGAAGAGTTTTGATACATTATGTACAATTACGACAAGGCACACGGCACATTATTGTGTCTAAATCATGACCATGAACTTGCATATTCAAGAGTCGGATTCTTCTTCGGGCTGGAATTA
The DNA here is from genome assembly GCA_000503235.1 of Sclerotinia borealis F-4128. Classification (NCBI taxonomy): domain Eukaryota; kingdom Fungi; phylum Ascomycota; class Leotiomycetes; order Helotiales; family Sclerotiniaceae; genus Sclerotinia; species Sclerotinia borealis. The sequence goes on along the minus strand of KI628585.1, from coordinate 164,031 downwards.
TCGTTAGCATAGCTCATATCCTCCCAACGAAGGACTGTATCTCTCGTGAGCTTGGAGCATTGAGGATGCGCAGCCGTTCCATAATTTCCAATTAAAATTAGATTATACCTGGGGACGGTTTGGGTCGACGGTCCCTTTGACCTTGGCAGTCTCGGGGGCACCTTCACCCTTTTTGCTTTTGGTTGGGTCATTGTTGATATCGGTGGAGTGCTTTGTATCGGTATTTGAAAGGCCTTCTTGTTTGCCAGATTGAGAGTTCCTGCCTTGGGGCTTCTTTGACGCAGCAGCCTTAGAAATAACATGTCAGCTTCGAATATGATCCTACAACTCGCAGCAGCATACCTTGTCCGATGGTTCTCCCTCCTTTGCTTCTGAGTTATCCTCGCCTTGCGTGATAGCCGCCTTGCTCTCCAATCGAGCTTTATTTCCACCCTTTGCATCGGGAATTGACTTGCGAACGTTCTTGTCGGTTTCTCCTACAACATTATCGTCGTCAGAGGTAGCTGGCGTGTCTTGTTCCTTAGCCTCGTCATCACTATCGGATTCATCGGACTTCTCGGACTCTTTTGGCTCTTCCTTGTCCTCTGACTTCTCCTCAGTCTTATCCTCAGTCTTCTCCTCGGACTCGGCTGCCTTATCATCTTCTTTCTCTTCGGGCTTCTCTTCCTCTTCCTCATGCTCCTCGGCATGTGCATCGCCATGGCTATCACCGTGCTCTTCATGACCGTGAGATTCCGGTTTGTTTGCGATCAAAAACCAACATGCTGGGACAGTAACAGCTACTGCTCCGGCAGCCCTAAATATGACGTATTGGTTAGTCAGTTCCCTCAAAAACAAGGACAAATTGACACTTACCAGATGGCATCACCACCTGCCTTTGCATGTTCATGACCTCCACTGGCATAGGTTCTTCTCGCGACTTGGTTGACCTGAGGGCGGGCTACGCTTGGTCTACCTCGGAAGTTGCGCACTCCGCGCAAAATAGCTGATCGTGAGAATGCCATTATCGGAGGGGGATAAGATTGTTAGGAGCAAGATTTAGGTAATCTAATAGACTTTGATCAGTAAAAATACAATTGGAAAATAAAAGCTTGAAAGGATCAAGTGTACATCAAGCACACATCAATTGATGTGTAGGAGTAAAGAGAGAACGTACAGGTTGAGGTAAACGATGAAATGATTGAATTGGGTTTATCCGAAAAATCCTGGCAGTTGGTACAAGATCACGCCAGTTCCCCATCTGGAGCAAGCTTGGTGGAGCTTCGATTATTTTTATTTTAATACCTGAGGCAGCTATAACTCAAAGCTTGATTGGTTGGTCCTCTTTCAGCCAATAGATAGCTTGATTCCCCCACCGATGCCATACCGGCCGGTACTTGTACCGATGAGCTTGGTGGGTGGGGGGATTATCATATAATTCGACTTTCAAAACAATAACATCGCGAACCATCAACACTTATCGATACTGTGTTGTCCCTAAATACCTAACTTCAATAAACCTTTCCGAGTAAGATATTCTGTTCCCATTTTCTATTTCTAATTTCCCTTTCTTGCTTCTAAGCTAACTGAGCCGTGCCTCCCTCTCTCTCAAGGCTTCTTTCTATCCACGCCGCATATTAATTTAAACAAACAACTACCAGATTCTCCAACAGGCAGATGATAGTCTGATACTATCACAATAATTCCTTGCCGCATATCCCTCTCCTTCTTCTCATCATCGGGCTGGCCGGTCTACAGCGACGATGGCTTCTAACTCTATAACAACGAATCCGACCTCGCAAACCGTCGCATCTTTGCTACCAAAGCTTCATGATGTGGATCCTGATTATAGATTCATGTCACTAAATGATCTTTATCAAGTCTTGACGGTTGGAAAGGCGGACTTCCTCCACAATGACTATAGTACAGCTGCAAAGACGGTGGATGGTATAATCAGAACCTTGGATGATCAAAATGGAGAGGTACAAAACTTGGCCATCAAATGGTTCGTCTGCCAATTTCCTTTGATTTAAGTCGAACTTAACTGACCTAATAAGTCTTGGTCCCCTTGTCACAAAGTTACCCGGTAGCATAATTGCTCCTCTAATTGAGAGACTTTCGACTTTGACAACTGAAAATTCGGTCGATAACTCAATAGCTGCCATGGCTCTGCGAACAGTGGTTGTCACTCTCCCAAGACCCGTCAGTGGTATCGCGCCCTCCAAGGAGGTTCTCGAAGCATACTCTGCCATTAGCAGGGTTTTGATCCCAAGATTAGTCGGCCGTATAGTCTCTCAAAAACCAGCCAGAAGCCAAGACCTTCCGAACCCTCCACCGGGAATGCTCGACCCTTCCACAAATCCCGAAATCGACTCCGATTCTGTCGATGTTCTGATTGAAGTTGCAAGATGCTTTGGCCCTCTACTGCAACACGCAGAAGTTGAAGCACTACAAAACTTGGTTGTCGGTATCCTAGAAACCGAAAGAGCTAACTCTGTCGTCAAAAAGCGGGCTGTAGTTGCTGTGTCTCTACTTGCTATGTATTTGACGGATTCCGATCTCAGTGGATTTGTATCTCATATTATCGAGTGTCTTCGCAATCCGCACCTCACCTCTGTACAAAGACGTTTGTACATTACTATTCTCGGGTCAATGGCTCGATCAATACCCTCTAGATTCGGTCCTTATTTGAAGACCCTGGCGCCATTTGTACTTTCTGCACTGAGCGAGCAAGAACTTCAAGAGCAGCTGGAAAATTCTGCCGAAGATGGCGAAAGTAATCCTGAAATGGATGATGTGAGGGAGTCCGCACTTGTGGCACTGGATGGCTTTCTGGCTTCTTGTGGTACAGAAATGCGAATTCATACAGAAGAAACAATCGCAGCAGCTCTCAGATTCTTGAAGTATGATCCAAATTATAACGATGACGACGACGATGAAATGGGAGGAACTCAACCCGATGAAGATGATATGGCTGATTTCGACGATGACGATGATTTCGAGGCAGACGCTGGATTTGACGACGACGATGACGACGCAAGTTGGAAAGTCCGAAGATGTGCTGCGAAAACTCTCTACACTTTGATTTCAACCAGAGGCAGTGGTGATTTACTTGAGGATGGAACTTTATACGCTCAAGTCGCTCCCACCCTTATCCAGAGATTCAATGAACGCGAGGAGAATGTTCGACTTGAAGTTATCGCTACTATGGCATCTCTGATTGGGAGAACTGGTGAAGGTGTCCTAAATGACTTCTCGTCAGATGAATCTTTGAGTTACGCGAGTCAAGCACCTCCGAGTCGAAAGCGTAGAAGAGAGAGTAGTGGATCAGCTACCTTTGATACGAAAACTTTTATTTCGAGATCTGCTGGTCTGACATCACCAACTATTGAGCCGCTTCCTGTTTCTGGGCCCCGGGCAGACCTGGCAAAATTGACCCCTATGATTGTAAAAGCCATAGTGAGACTACTGAAGACAAGCTCTATCCCAACGAAGCAAGCTCTCATAAATTTACTGGATGGGATGGTTTCAGTACAGGTTGGAGGGCTCTCCGAACACTTCAGTCAGCTTGTGGACCCTATCGTGGATTCCATTAAGACACCATCTGGATCATCGTCTACTGCAATTACTAGTGGCGGTGCTGCCTCGGCAACTGCAAATACTTTGCGAATTGCTGCTCTTAAGTTACTAGGCGATATTTCACAAACCCATTCTTCGAGCGTGTTACAGCCGTTCCTACCTAAAATTATCCCATGCGTAGCGTCAGCTGTGCATGATAGATTTTATAAGATTTCTAGTGCGGCTATCGGAACAGCTGAGCAGCTTGTAAAAGCTTTGACACCTCCACGATCGCAGTCGATCAAACCAACTCAGCAAGGAGAAATTCTGAGATTATACCAAGTGATAGTTGACCGTGTATCTGCTACCGATGCAGATGTTGAAGTCCGGCAACGTGCTATACATGCCCTGGGTGTCATGCTCGCTCGCACAGCTAGCCCGGAAGGTTCATCGCTTCTAACAGAAGCCAACCGAGATGCCGCACTCAGCATGCTCAGTGATAGACTTAAAAATGAAACCACTCGTCTTGCTGCTGTAAGAGCTATCGATACTATTGCAGTTGGTTCACTTGAGATTGGTTCAACCGCCAAAGACCAGCTCCAACCGACATGGATTCGAGACGTCTCTCTTGAACTTGCTGCACAACTCCGAAAGGCCAACAGATCGCTTCGCGGGGCAAGTCTCGGTGCTCTGAAGAATCTCATTGTTTCTCCCGCAGCTAGAAGCTCTCTCGACGCACCGACCATTCAAGGTCTTATCGATGCGCTTCTGCCGCTTTTGACGACAGTTGATCTTCATCTTCTAGGTCCAGCACTACTAGTATTGGCTAATCTGGTCATGGATGAAGCGAAGCTTGTTGTAACCGATCAGTTGAATTCTGCTCTGTGTGGATTGTTGACCTCAACATTAGGTGGCGCTGTACTCGATGCAGTCCTTCTCTTGGTCGCTAATATCGGCAAACAGGGAGTTGGTCAACCTTTGATGTCTGGTTTGTTGAGGGATGTTAGTACTGGTGGAGACTCAACGGTTGTAGGCAAAGCTATTGGCACACTTTTGGTATTCGGAGGATCTTCAGTCGGTGTAACACTGGACAACTTCTTGGGCGAACTACAAAACTCTTCTTCGGATGAGGCGAAACAATGCTTAGCCTTGGCTGTTCTCGGAGAAGCTGGATTGCAACTGGGAACAAAGTCGCCGTTGAAGCCATCCACATTCACAGCTCGTTTCAATTCCACCTATGACAAAGTTCCTCTTGCTGCAGCAATTGCATTGGGACGTGCAGGAGCTGGAAACATATCTTTGTATCTTCCAGAGATATTAAATATGATCAAAGGCGGAAACGAATTTTTACTGCTACATTCTATCAAGGAAATACTTCAGCAGGCTGGCAACAGTCCTACTGCCATCACCAAGCACACTACTTCTCTTTGGGAAAGATTGCTTGCTGCCTCCCAAGCCGAGGATAACAAGGCTATTGGTGCAGAGTGTATTGGCCGTTTGACAATGATTGATCCCAGAGTGTTCATGCCACAACTAAAGGTTGGTTGCCATTGAAAGGTATTGAGTGCATCCGCTAATGAATTTACAGGGCTACCTCGTAAACCCATCTGCCTCGATCCGAGCCATGGTTATCCAAGCGATTCGTTTTACCTTATCTGATAGTGATGATTCGCTCGACTCGGTGTTGAGGATAATGTTGATCGATATGCTCAAGGTCATGCTGACTGATACTGAGTTGGAGAACCGTCGATTGGCGCTAACTACATTGAACGCTGCTGCTCACAACAAGCCAGATCTCATTAACCCAAACCTTAGTCAATTACTTCCTCTTGTTATGAATGAATCGGTGATCAACGAAGACTTGATTCGTGAGGTTATGATGGGACCTTTCAAACACAAGGTTGATGATGGTCTGGAAGTCCGAAAGGTAAGAAACATATCATAGCTGCAGTCGTGCATTGCTAATATAGACTATAGAGTGCATACGAGACTTTATATGCTCTTATGGAGACAGCATTCTCACGTATGAACATTCTTGACTTTTACGATCGTATCATCGCCGGTTTGAAGGATGAGCATGATATCCGAGCTCTTTGCAATCTCATGTTGAACAAATTGGTCGTTCTGGATCCCGATGAGACAGCTCGACGTCTCGACCTGATTGCAGATTGCTTCCGCGTTACTCTATCAATCAAATTGAAGGATACAGCTGTCAAGCAAGAAGTCGAGAAACAAGATGAGGCAGTCAAGAGCACTCTTCGCTCGACACTGAATCTTCATGCTCGAATCCCAGCAGCAAGTACAGGTGTGGGTGTGCAGGGCAGTCAATATCAGACATGGAGAACCTATTTTGAATGGGTAGAGAAAGATTTCGAAGTGCAGTTAAGATCGTTGAGGGAAGAGAAACAAGATACCATTGTTTGAGCGAGTGAGGGAAGGGGACCTGCATCCGATTAATGATGCTGATGATATGGCTGATGCTGAGGACGAATATGATGATGAGAGCGATGCTTGCGCATGAGCAATGTCACGTATTTGGTCTTTTGAAATTGGAGAGGCATGCATACATGGTCAGCCATACATATGATAAAGTAAGCGGAAATGGTACAGAGTGACATCAGAAAGTAGGAATTCCATGCCATGTCGATCTGTTCTAAGGCTAGATAGCTCATCATCAGTATCGTGAGAAGTATTTACATATCCGAATACCGTACCCGAACATCGAGATGTATTGCATATTGTGAGTACAATATACCATTGGTGCACCAAAAACAAACCATCACCAAGATGAAAATGAGAGGAGTTCTATCTTGCATTTTCGCTAAAACGCCACCCAGCTACGACTGCTGTAACTCTACCTAGAAAGGAGGAAAGGTGGTTATAAATGTACATGTAGTGTAGTATTGAATGGACAAACTCCCTTTTCATCAATCAAATAATACAATGAAAGCTGTGTTTCTTTGCAATCTTCCCTTGTGTCCCATCCTAATTTTCCATCATTCCCTTTCATTTCCGTTGCACATTGCATTTATTGCATTTGCGCTGTGATTTTTCCTTTCCATGTCCCCCCTTGTCTCCCATTTCGTACACTTTGCACGTCATTCCGTGCTAGCCTTCCTTCCGTACAGCAAGGAATTGATTGGATGATTTACTTGAGTATTCTGGTAACCAATCCGGTAGCGACAGTTCTTCCTCCCTCACGGATGTTGAAACGTTGACCAGCTTCCATGGCGCAAGGCTTCTCAATCTCGCACTGCATCTCAACGTTGTCACCTGGCATGACCATCTTGGAATCGGCGTCTTCAGTTCCCTCGGGCCAGTGGAGAGCAGAGGCTTCATCGGCGGTTCGGATGAAAATTTGTGGGCGGTAATTTTGGTGGAAACCGGTGTGGCGTCCTCCTTCTTCCTTGGTGAGCACATACATGGACACGAGGAATTTGGTGTGGGCTTTGGTAGTTCCGGGGGCGGAAATTATCATTCCACGTCTGATGTCTTCACGCTTAATGCCACGGAGCAAGAGACCGGAGTTGTCTCCTGCACGGGATTCGTCGCAGGATTTCTTGAAGGTCTCGATGTCGGTGACCTTGGTCTTGAGAATTTGGTCTCCCTTTCCAACAATCTCGACTTCTGAGTCCTTCTTTAAGACACCACGCTCGACACGGCCAGAGGCGACAGTTCCACGACCGGGGATGGAGAAAACGTCTTCGACGGACATGAGGAAAGGTTTATCGAGATCACGTTGTGGGGTTGGAATCCAGGTATCGACTGCATTCATCAACTCATCGATCTTTTCAGTTCCTAATTCCGGTCTGCGGCCCTCGAGTGCGCAAAGTGCGGATCCGAGAATGATAGGCGTCTCCTCTCCCTCAAATCCATATGTGTTGAGGAGATCTCGCATCTCCATCTCGACCAACTCCAACATCTCGGGGTCCTCAAGAGCATCGACCTTGTTGACGAAAACGACAATCTTTTGAACACCGACTTGACGGGCGAGCAAAAGATGTTCACGGGTTTGAGGCATTTGTCCATCAGAGGCGGCAACGACAATAACGGCTCCGTCCATATTGGCGGCTCCGGTAATCATGTTCTTGATGTAATCTGCGTGACCGGGACAATCAACGTGGGAGTAGTGGCGAGCTTCGGTGGCATATTCGATGTGGGCTGTCGAGATGGTGATACCACGCTTTCGCTCTTCGGGAGCTTTATCAATGGCTCCATAATCGAGGAAATTGGCCAATCCCTTCTCTGCTTGTCTCTTGGTAATGGCGGCAGTCAATGTGGTCTACACATCCATGATCTGATCAGCATTTTTTACCTCAGTGACGGGTTTGCCATTGATTATAATGTACCTTTCCGTGATCGACGTGACCAATTGTACCTACGGAACATTAGAAAACACCCAGAACCAGATCGAATAGAGTCCATACCAATATTGACATGCGGCTTTGAGCGCTGGAAAGTGGCGGCAGCATATGTGCGAGCAACATTGAACGCAGCAGCTCCATTTTGTCTACTCAAAGCATGCTGTAAAGGACTGACAGCATTACCTTGACGCAGCGCGGATCGTGCTGTCTGGAAGAAAGGAACGATTGATCTCGCAAACGCCGGCATCTTGAATGTAAGATGGGGAGGAAAGAAAGAAAAAGAAAGTTTTGAGTGGGATGGGCAAATGCTGGTGCCACTGGCAATATTTTGGTTCCATTCTCGAAATATTTTTTGGGTGGTTTAGGTCGCCGTAGTGGAGTGCGTAGTTGGTACGTGCGGCCTTCTATTGCTGAGGTGTTAAAGAATCCCTTGAAAACTAATTTGGAAGGAGATTGTACGAATACGAGTAGATCTTCCGATGCATTAGCATCGATTTGAAGTGTCTTGTCTTGTTCTTTTGTCCTTTCAACAGTATATGCAATAGTTTCCTTCATATTCCTACCCCATCATACACAACTTATAACTTCGAATCTCATCTTCCCATTGACGTCACACGTGACAATATATATATAAATATCAAGTCTCCACCAATTATGAGGTTCGGATTACCGGTAAGTTTTGTTGTGTTGGGTCCCCCTCATCCTGCTCGTTATGCCAGTCAACCACCCGGTTGAAGCCCGAAGATATCGCTCTCTACTGTGGGAATGCGATGGAGGAATAGCAACCGGGAATGACGTCTAATCAATAATCTTAAACTCTGGATGATATTAGACGGATTCAAACGTTCCATGGTTTTTAGTTGATTCTATTAAACTATGTGTATATCCCACCAAACTCCCGCTTGCGCTAATATATATCAAGCTTGCTAAATCACAATGCAAATTCAAACCTCCTGAGTTCCCTCGCGCCCCAATGATCAATTTGTGCAAAAGCATCCCGGATACCACCCCATGCCTCCATTCGCCCCAATTCTGCAGCCTCCATATCGTCGTTTGCTACCTGGGCAGTGGGTTGATATTCATGCCATGGCCGCTCATCAGCTGGACATTTTTCCCACTCTCCATCGAGCAAGTTTGTTCCCTTTCCTCCTAGTCTAGGAGGGTCAGGGACTTTTCCCTCGCGGAAGTATGCCCTAACTTTCTCGATCGTACATCTGGACTTCACAGCTATAGTGCAATGTCCTTCGGATTCTTGCTCAAAGAACCCGGCATCCACAAACTTTGCTGACATTTTTAAACCTGCGATTAATGGGGTAACGGGATCTGCGCTATTGCTAATATAAAGCAACGGAAACGCAGTCTTAATTGGCTTTTGCCTATGTGCTGGATAATCACCCCATTGCATTGGGGAATCGATGCTTTTGATATTATATCCCGAACACTGTATCATAACTGTCATCCATGCATCTGCAAATGCTGATTGAGCTGCCAGGTCTTCGAACATGCTTTCAATATCGGAGAATGTTTGGTTAAGCTATGTAGTGTGTTAGTCTTTACAAAAAGAGATACACCTTGGCATATTTACTGGGTACTTCTTGTCGCCACAAAGAATGGCTCGCTGTGCATCATCAGGATAACTCCACCGTGGCTGAGAATGTGCACAAACAGGCTTGAGATCATATGACGGAGGGATTGGTTCAAACTCGATCCAATCTCCGAGATTACGCTCCAGAACATCAAGTAATGCAGCAACGGATCGAAAGCCTTGCATCGGACCGTATAATGTCGTGAAGATTATGAATTTGATGTCGGAATAGGTTAAGATTGAAGGTATTTGGGTATCCTTCATAACAAGAGAGATTGGGTTCTCTTTTATAGTTTTCATAACAGACTCGAATCTCTGTTCGATATCGGCTACTTCATCGTTGGCTCTGTAGAACTGACACGCAGACTTTGCTTCTTGACAGTATTTGAAGAACGACGACCAAACCTTATCTGCATCTCGTTGACTCTCTCGCCAAATAGGAGCAACATAATTATCGGCATCAACAACGCCATCCAGCACAAGTCGACCTACTCTATCAGGAAACATCGCTGCGAATGTGGATCCAAGAAGTGTCTGGACAAAGTCAGCAATATCTACTGAATGGTTGAAGGCACCTACCCCGTAGCTGAAGCCCCAATATACTAGCTTGCCCTTTGTTTCTAGGCTAGCTTCCTCGGACTCGTCTTCAGAGCCCTTCTCACCAGAAAGATCAACATCGCCAGGTTCATAGTAAGGCGATGTTTTTATCATATCCAATCTCCACTCATCCCACGCATCTACAATGCTAAGCATATCTCTTGCAACACTTGGTGTTCCCGCATGTCGGAAAATGCTATCCTTTCCGCTCAGAGAATCCTTTTCTGCACACAATTTCGCCATAGTTTTTGCACGTGCATCAAGATGCCGCAATGCCGTTGAGCTCGAATTGGCAATCCCAATTCCTGCCCCCGTGGCGGTGAAGAGGATCCTGTGATAGTCTCCTCGAGCCTGGTCATCTCCCACCCCATCATAAGTGCCACCATACGAGAAACAGTCAGCTCGTGGTGTGGTTGCTCCGATACCTCGAGGATCAAACCCAATGACATCTTGATCTTCTCCAACGATGCTCTGGACCAGACGTCCGGCTACTAAAGCGAAAATGGTGCCAGAACCACCTGGCCCACCGGGATTCAAGAGCAATGGTGACTTGGAGAAATTTCTATCTCCCGTATGGTTACCGGGTAGCAAGACTAATGCAATATGAACTTTAGGGTTATCATCCGATTCATTAAGTGGTCGATGATAGTCCATCGGGACCGTGAGCCTGGCACAACTGAAAGTTGGTCCGTAGACCTCATGACACGGATACCACCTAAGCTTTTCACTCGGTATTATCTATAGATATATCAGCCAACCAGGGTTCATGAGAAAAATAAGACCAGCCCCCAAACCTCCTCAAAGTCATAATATATTTTATCATCGGCATCAAAAGTTGGTTCCTTAGATCCAACTATATCTAATATCACAAACCAAGTCCACCAGACAAACAAAACAGTAGCAACAATAAGGCCCGGCCATGCAGGAGAACCTTTAGTAATCTTCACTCTCTTAGTTCGTCTAATAGTTTTGGGAAGAAGACTTCTTCTTTCCTCCACCTTGGCATCATCAATATCGAAAGACTGAAACGTCTTCATTCTGGACCTGTGTAACCTAGTTGGCTCATCAAAACAAGATTCGCTAAGGACTACAAGTACCTGATGTGGTACTAATACGTTCGAAACCGCAATAACTTCAACGAAAGACGTAAGAACGATGAAGAATTTTCAGACTGGAAGCAAGTGTGAAATGTATGTATGTCTAAGATGCTCTAGGTAGGGACAACTAAGTTTGAGCACGTAATATATCGGATGAGTTGTAACCAATAATGAACCTTGTGATGTTTCGTTGCATCCATCAGCTGGCGCGTTTGATCTTCCTCCACAGCTTTAAAGTGGTGGCTGAATGGTGCGTGCGCCATTGACGTGAATCATGATCAGGTGATCTAACCGTCGAAGATCGGGCATTTTTCACATGACTACTGCGGATTGTCCGCACATTTCAAACATTTGCTGTTTAGTTTCTTATCTTATATAGAGTTATATGGAGATGACTACCTGTTCCAGCAGACCTCGAATATTCAAAACTCATATTATTCTACTCGAGTATCTTCAAAGAAACTCCAGCATTAACAAGTGAGATGCAAGCATTGAAGATATACCGGTATGAGATGAAAAGGCAGTTCTGATGTTTCGCTAAACTCAAGTATTGAGATACGAGTAGAATGGTCTGATATCCCGGGACAATGGTTTTCTATCGTCTAAGCAAAGTTCAGACATTGGGGACACTATCAAACGGCTGGTAGCGGCTATTCTCAACAAAATATTGTCCAATCAAATAGAGAAAGTGAGATAAGAGATTCTATAAGCAAAGCAGAATAGTTACAATTAAAAATCGTCACTCAACTCAACCCTAGACAGTGGTCGGAACAGGCATTGACTCGTTTTGGGCAATATCTAGCAGAATTACCTAGTACTTTTTGTTCCACCAAGTCATCCAGTGATGTATCTGTGTACCACGACTCCATTTGTATCCTCTGTAGTGAATCATTTTCATGATTCGGGTAGCTAGCTATTCAACAGATGATCTAAACATAAAAATAGCTTCAACACCTCACTGCAAATTTGCAAAGTCCCTTCCTTACCTTACATTGGGATTTAGCAACAGTAAAACGAAGTTTCCCTCTTGCATGAAATACGAAGTGTGTGAGGAGTCACACAAAAACACTAAACATTGTCTCATCTACAAATTTCTAGTGGAAAAAGTCTCACAGAAGTCTCACAGATATTAATCATCTTTTGTCACAAAGCCGAGAATGGGATGCGCTACATATGAAAGGAGAGGGCGAAGGAGTCGTACTTCATAGAAGCGCATAATCCTATCACTCCTATCCATACCCTGTATTATTTTTGCACGGAACCTCTACTGTAGTTAGTACAAGCTTCAAGGGCCCAAGCAACCGCTTCAAATATCCCCCTTGTTTGCAGTCGTGTTGATTAACGTGAAGCACGCAGGGTTTGTGCCCTACGTTTTGATTGAGCTCCGTTCTGTCGGGATAGATAGATGCTTGCTCCATTAGGTCAATGATTGCGTGGCACCTATGCATAATCATGAGATGGAGCATTTCCGTACCATCGTAGAGTTTGGAAAAGCCTCCACTAACCAGTCCCCAGTCTTCTCAACAACGGCTAATTATCACTACTTCGATGCTTATTAGCTCCGCCAAAGAAATAAAAATATCCGGGTTCATTGAAATTTTGTCTTCGAGCATTTAACGTATTCGCTTGGTAGAAATCACAACCTTGTTGGCTTGGAGTATAGCAAGGCCCAACTGTGCTTTATTAATGATCATTAGCCGGGTTAGGATTGATCAGACTTTACTGGCTACGCAGGCGCTCACCTTATTGACAGTGATGCCATGCATTGGAATGTCGTAGCTCATGCTAGTTGAAACTTTCCCTCAGATAATGTCGCGGTGGACTCCTCAATGCCTTATTTACGAGCATTTAGGACTTTTTCGCAGCAGAGTGTCGAAAGGACCATAAAATATGTCTTCGTGGAGGTACTAGTAGTCATTTTACTCTCTTAAATAATTTCCCTGGAACGATTAGTTTATCTGATGTTAATCTGAGATAATATCGACGAATTGCCAAATACAGTATGATACCGTGGTCAACTCAACGCGTATACATTGGAGAAAGATATGGAGGACCTACCTTTGGGAAACCATACTGTTCTCCGGAGTCTTAGAATAGCAGTCAGTAGTAGCCAAAAATGATGAATTGTAAGCTAAATTCTTGTCCTAAGGGTGCTTGGTCTAAGGTTTCGGAAGAGAGGGGAAAATGAGACTCACATGTAAGATGCAACACCTGAAAGTCCAAATATTGAAGATGATGTATAGTAAGAGGGCGGATTGAATTTGTCTGATGTATACTTCGCAGTAGCCATTCTATCTTCTAGCTTGTATTCAACGATGGTTGACATTCGTATTAGATATTCCGACAGCCGTACTGGCGATCATTGTAGTAGTCTTGTCTGTGCCGCTGCGAGATTCTACAAATGATGGTGACACTGGTATGGCATTAGTCAATGTCGTTTGTACGAACGAGCACTTGCAATGCTAATCATCTCTTGGATGGGGCTGGAGACGGCATTAAGAGCTATTTCTAGAGTTCAGTCTGGTTCGGTCAAAATAGACGATGTTAATCTAGCTTCAATCTCCAGAGAAATCGTAAGGGCCAGCATTATCGCTATTTGGCAGGATAATCTTTTGATCAAAAGTGCAATTCATCTTAACATAGACTCTCGTTCATCCGTCCCAGATGTTTCTATAGTCGAGTCCTAAAGAAAGTTCAATTATGGGATTCATCCGAAAGGAATGGCAGTCTAGACACGAGAGTCACCGATATTCATCTTTCACACTGACGGCAACAATTATTTTATCTAGCATGATCACTGATTCGAAAAGGTGAAATCTTTCTCCTCGATAAAGCAACAAATATACACGTCTTTCTCCCCTAATCCAAACTCGGTTATGTAATTTTTGACTTCCTCGTAATAGCGGCTAACACACATATATAACTTTGACTCGGAACTAACCAAGCCATGCAGACGCTTACTATCTGTAAAGAGTTTGGAAACTTCGCTTTCATTTCGGCAGATCATAGATAGGATAAAATTCATGAATTTGATAGAACTGCTGTTTTCGAGAGTGGTATTCTGGTGGAAATGAGCTTTTTAGAAGGCCATCTGCGTTTAAAGATCTTTAAACTCGGGCTATGGGCTGGAGTGAATTGGACGATCTTTTATAGAATCATTATGCATTATTATTCGCTAAGATTACATTCACTTAGAATTCATTCACCTGAAAAACATTCGCTAAAAGCAATTCACCAAGACAACATTCACCACCCATTTCATGTGTTATGTGTTACCAACCTGAGCGTTCCACTTTACATGTACTGTTAGTATCCAATGTATATATTTCCACTAGCAGATCACCAACTACACCAGCTTCGATGACAGAACTTCTCTACTATTGTTCATCTATGCAACATCAAACTCTAATGTCGCAGAACTTAGAACAGTACCCTTCCCAGCTCTGGGAAATGGTCTCGGGGGAGTGGTGAGGATAACAGAGTCTTTCGTGATTCAACATTGAACAGGACGATTGATTGCGATTTGCCGCTCTAATAGACGACAAGATCTCTTCCATCAATGATTGTTGATGAAGGGGGTAAATTCACCATCCAAATTTCCATATGAATGTACCGTCAAATCAGCTTCTATATCAAATCGGAATATGCAAATGATATCTGTTGGTATGATATGATATAATATATATATCTCCCCCTTGTGAGAACTTGCTATGCCATAACTCGGCATTTAGCTACTACAGCCATTGAACAACAGCCGTTGTGCTCCTCGGGCGAGTGCAATACATAGTTTTTATACTATATACATACACTCTCCTATCGGTACATTCTGTCATGTGAAGAAGGATTCAGGCTTCGATATAAGCACCGAGGGAAATATTTGAAGGGATTTTCTAAGCGTGGCGTTGTGGTGGCACAGCGCTTAATCTAATTGGGGACTAACCGCAAATTTCATGATGGATGGATGTAAACAATCTTTAAGATTTGATTTACTTTACTTTACTTTATTTTACACTTGAGACGATAATTTATCTAACAAACAAAAACAAAAACAAAAACAAAAAACAAACACCGAAGCGAAAGAAGCTTCTATCCTTTTCCCTATCTAAACCCCTGTTCATTGGTTCACCCAGCCAACAAGTTGCGTCATTGCTTTTTGTTTACAGTCCTAAGGATTTCAACAGTACTTCTTCCATGTACTCACATTTACAACGTCAATTCCGCCAAAAGATTGCTGATATTAACCAAACATTAATTGCCATGGCTCTCAATCCGAGATTGATGCCAGGTGTGGTTTCTACTGCTTCTACTCCTTCTTTAAGATCAAGGGAAGGTAGTATTGTATCCACAGCTAGGGATGCGGGCGGAAATGTAAGAGTTGTGGTTAGAGTTAGAGGATTTCTTCCTCGAGGTGAGTGCTTGAAAGTGAGGATTGCTGAATTAATTTACTAATGACAATGGTAGAGATTGATAGAGGAGCTGAGTGTTTGATTGAAATGAACCCGACATCACAAGCAACCACCCTCCTTGTCCCCAACGATACAGACCCTGCAAACACTCGCTCGAAGATGCGCAAAGTCATTGAAGAGAAAAAATTTACATTTGACAATTCCTTCTGGAGTCACAACGAATCTGACGAGCACTATGCACACCAGGAGGACGTTTACAATAGCTTGGGAGAGGAGTTTTTGGATCATAATTTCGAAGGATATCATACTTGCATTTTTGCATATGGCCAGACAGGTTCAGGAAAGAGTTACACAATGATGGGCACGGAAGATCAACCAGGATTGATTCCAAGGACCTGCGAGGATCTATTTCAGCGAATCGATGCAGCACATAATGAAAGTCCAAACATTTCCTATAATGTCCGTGTTTCCTATTTCGAGGTCTATAACGAACATGTCCGAGATCTCCTTGTTCCATGCCACTCAAATCATCCACCTTATTACCTTAAGATTCGTGAATCCCCCACCGAAGGACCTTATATCAAGGATTTGACCGATGCGCCTGTTAAAAATATTTCCGAAATCATGCGATACATGAAGATGGGAGATGCCAGTCGCACCACAGCAAGTACCAAGATGAACGATACAAGTAGCAGAAGTCATAGTGTGTTTACCATTATGCTCAAGCAGATTCATCATGACATGGAGACCGACGAAACAACAGAACGTACGGCCCGAATTCGACTCGTGGATCTCGCCGGTAGCGAACGTGCCAAGGCAACAGAAGCAACAGGCGCCCGTCTACGTGAAGGAAGCAATATCAATAAGTCCCTAACCACTCTCGGCCGTGTCATTGCTGCTCTCGCGGATCCAAAACAACATCGTACTGGAAAGCGCAATAAAGACGTTGTTCCCTATAGAGATTCAATCCTCACCTGGCTGCTCAAAGATTCATTGGGAGGAAATAGTAAAACCGCGATGATTGCGTGTATTTCTCCAGCCGACTATGACGAAACTCTGTCTACCCTTCGCTATGCAGATCAAGCCAAACGCATCCGCACACGTGCCGTCGTCAACCAGGATCATGTTTCCGCTGCCGAGCGTGATGCTCAAATTGCTGCTATGGCCGAAGAAATTCGCATTTTACAACTTCAGGTCTCCAACTCTGACTCTACGCGCAAAGAAACCGAAACCAAAGCACAAGAGGAGAAACTCGAGCAATACCAGAACAAAATCGCTCTGATGCAAAGAATGATGGAAGACAGGACCATGATATCAGAAGGCAAAATTCGAAACTTGACGACTGAAAACGAGGCTTTGAGATTACATTTGAAGTTGGCTCTGGAAAGCTTGAAGAATCCAATCAAAGTGGAGAGTGCAAGAGCCAGTAGTCTATGCAGCCTAAGTTTTGGTGACGACGACGGAGTAGAGCAGGATAAGAAGGCCGGTGATGAAGACATTAGTGTTGCGGAAGGAGAGGATTATGAACAGGAGTATTCGGATGAAGATGAAGCTATTGATGTTGGAGTGCATGAGGAGAGAGCAAGTGAAATGCAGGGATTCATGGGCGATTTGTTGAAGGATCTGGATATGTTTAGGAAGAAGATTGGTGATGACAAGGGTCGTTTCGGTAGGGGAGTAGAGGCTGTATTAGTATAAGCATGGGTATGGGTATGGGGAGGGTGCGGGATTTGATGGATTGGGTATGTATGGTTTACAACGGAAAGGAAAGGAAAGGAATGGAAAAATGACGCAAGCGTTGGTGTTAAGGTGTTTTTGTTATTTTATTATACCAAGGGTAAGGAAGGAAGGGGTGTTGGATGTGTAGAGTTATGAATCATAGCATGGCATGGCTTGGTGTATAGAGTCTAATTAAGTTAAGTATTTATTAATATCTTTTTGTACTGTACTGTATTTCTGGTGGTAGTTTGAGTTGTGGCTGTGGTTATGGAAGGGTTCACGGGGGGGTTATACTCTATTAGTGGTGAGTTGGTGGTGATATGATTGATAGTTTGATAGTTTGATACTTGTCAGGATAAATAAAGCCTGTAGTTATAATATACAAATGTAGATGTGCAACCAACGATGAATGGTATGATATTTGTCAGGATAAATAAATCCTGTAACAATAAGATACAAATGTAACTCGTAGCTGTGCAACATACCTAGTGGAAGGAAAGCCTGGAAGGATTTTAGATATAATGAGAACTACGTACTTGTTATACTCGGTATAAGTAGTTACGAGAGAAGTAAAAGAACGGGGGGAGAATTAGGTATATATAGACTTTTAGCGAGTTGGGGTTTGGTTATTTGGATTTTGGATTTTGGATTTTGTGATGATAGTGTCACTTTCATATACTCGTACTGATCATGAGTCCGAGTTTTGTGGTTTTCTTATTATCTAGATACCTTGTTTCTATCTACGAGGAGTCAAGAAGCAGCGCCCTTTGATTTATCCATAAACCAAGGGGATTTTTAGGATTCCTTCTAAGTTCCATACAACGCCAAATGCGCCGCCCAATGGAAGTATTCGAATCTCGGACGACAATATCCCAATGTCAATTTGAACAGAAAACCCAAACGATGATTTCATATACCCTATACCCAACCCATCCCACCACCTCAAACCTCCACAATCCCCGCCTTCTTCCCCTCCCCCATCTTCATCTTCCTATCCCCATCTGCATCTTTCTCCTCACTCTCACTCTCCCCCTCACTCTCACTACCGCTCTCCCCCGCACTACCCCCCTCCCTCGTCTCCTCCAGTACTCCCAGTCCCAAATTCATCTCCACGTAACTCTCTCCCTCTCTCACATCTTCCAAGCCTCTCTCTTCTCCTTCACTCATCTTCTTCGCTAATTCCTCATTTGCCTCTTTCATCTGCTTGAGGAAATCAGGAAGGGTGTGGAGGCCTGATGGACCGCCGAAATTGTTGAGGGCTGATACGCGCATGATGGGGCGGGCGTTGAGAGGGCGGATGAGGGGGATTTCATCTTCATCTTCTGAGGAGGATGACGAGGATGACGAGGAGGAGGATGAGGGGGCTGGGGAGGAGGTTTCTGAGTCTGAGGGTGAAGTGGTTGTGGTGGAAGTGGAGGATGGTTTGGATGTGGATGTGTTTGCTGACATGGTGAGTGTGTTGATTGTTGAGTCTGGACTTGAACAATGGTGGTGGTGTCAGGTGAGATATCCGGGTGAGGCAAGATTTGTTTAGGTATGTTCCAAACGGTTTTATCTCAATAGTAGGGTTTAGTGGCAGGAGCCAGCGATAGAATCTGAGACAGAAAAGAACCAAAAGTGAAGTGTGAAAACTATATATTTTATAAGCGTTGGTCTTTTGATACATGATATCTATCTACTTGGAGTCGGCCAGGGTACTTACAGGCTTATGTGATGATAGAGTTTTATCTTGGAGAAGGCTAGAGTATAATGTATAATCCAAAATTCCAAAAGAATCCTCTGGCACTGTTTCAATTGGGATGTTATGATAATGATATTAAAGGTTTTTTCAACCTCTAAAATCTAATCTGGCAATTACTTAGGGACGGACCATGACTTCACCTATTAAAAAAACCATCATCAAAAACTTTCTATCAGACCGCCAAAATACTGCCACCACACGTGACCCGAACTTGAGCCACTCACCGGGCGTGTTTTACTTTCTCGGACCGCGCCGCATATCAGGCCTGCATTCTGTACCACCAATCGAGCCAATGTGAAAGCCGAATTGACATTTCAAGGGGCATCTACTCTTTGAAAGACCGTTCGGGCGCCTGTTTCAAGGTTTCATACTAGATCCACTGCTTCAGATGTGATCTGCTGTGCATTCTCTTGGCGCCACTATCACTTCATCACTTCATCCTTTGTCTCTTCCACAACAGGTTTGCTTTCTCTTTCTTCCTCTCTGTCTCTACTTGCGTTCATCCCACCTTTGGTTCGTCTATCTCTTGGTATATCTTGCCATCTATATTTGAAAGTGGTAGCAGCATTCGAATATCCCACTACAGTGACTAAGTCTTCCAATAAATACTACCTACATACACTATCTTTACAATATGGCGTTACGCCCATCACTCATTACACGAGGAATTCCTACATCTGGACCAAGCGATACTGGATCGCCTGCCCGCGATGATGCAAAGAAGAATATGTTAAAGGCCATGCGTCCATTGCCTATACAACATTATTGGAATATATATTTCGATAGGTCAGTGCTCTCTCTGTGGAATGTGTGGAATCTGCGGGGTACTGGTTCAATACAATTTGCTAACGAAGTACCATATAGACAACAAAAAGATCAAAAGCCAGCCGCAGATGGAACTTATACTTCTACTCTCGACAAACTTCCCACGCAAATCGAATCGATTCAGGACTTTTGGCGTTATTGCAACAATACCCCGTTCGATCAGATTAAGATGAGAGAGTCGATTTATCTATTCAAGCAAGGGTTTCAGCCGGTGTGGGAAGATAGAAGAAACATAAATGGGGGCAGTTGGACATTTAGGATTCCCAAGCAAAATGGCCCAGACTTTTTTACTAGAGTGCAATTGATGGCCATAGGAGAGAAGCTTCAAGGGTGCTTGGAATCAGGTAAGCTTCTACCCCAATTTCTCGGTTGATGGAATGCCAGCCCCTTTTAAACGGCAATCGAAATTTTGAACATGGAAGACGGTCACAGACATTCAAGTGTTGACCTCTGGAGCGCTTAAATTCTCAATGAACAAGTGTTCTATTTCATAAATGGAACTGTCAAATACTATGAGATGTAACACGACCCAAAAGTAATACTAATATTTAAAAATATAGGTGATCAACTTTGTGGTGTCGGTCTCTCTGTTCGCTTCAACTCCCACCTCATCTCCATCTGGCATCGAGACGCCTCGAAGCAGAAATCCGTCGATGCATTACTCGCCACGGTATTAGAGGAGCTTCCCCAAGAACTGAAACCCAAGCCCGACAACTTCTTCTACAAGAAGCACTCAGATCACGTCGGATTCAAAGCCCCTCCTGCGGAAAGTACATCCGAGTCCGCACAGACCGAGGCCACTGCGCCTTGAATTCAGACGAAGGTTCCAGCGGTCTAGGTTGACTTGCTGTTTCATGATATCAAGGAAATTATATGGGAATAGGCGTCACAAATATATCAGCAAATGGTCAGATAATAAAAACATTCATGAGGTGGAAAGGTTTCTTGCCGGGTCAGATTGGATTTTGCATAATTTTGTCGGCGTTCATACAAAACAATTAGCTAAATAAATGAATTAAGTGCGATAAAACAATGCCATGCAAGACTCCTTTGTGTGTATAACTCCACACATGGTGATATCAATTCCGTTCCAAATCATAGCCCCAGAACTCCATGTGCGCCAAGCACTAAAAATGCCATGTCCTCCATCAAATGAGTCCTCATCTCCACATTCCCGCCCTCCTCATAACGTCCTCAAAGTCATCCCTAGTGACCCCCTTCGCCGCCCCCTCCTCCCCATTCGCCTCTAACAACATACTAACCAACAAATCCTCATCCACATCCTCCTTCAACATCTTCGCGACCCTCTTCAACGAGGCCAACGTAATTTTCTCCATATCATCTCCCTCCTCACCCCCGTTTTTCTTTCCCCTCTGACCCGCATCGGTAAAAAGTCGAAACGCATCATCCACATCCTGTTTATGCGAATCCGACGTTCGCGTCCGCGAATGAAATTTAATGGCGCACACGGCTAGGAAATGTCGGTACACCGTGTAGCCTTCCTTTTCGGGATCGAGTATACTGTGGAATTCGCGGAGTTCGGCGGGGGTCGGGGGGAGGCTTAGTGCGCTGTTTGAGTGAGGTTTAGTATGTATGTATGTATGTAGAGACCGAATTGCAATATGCGTAGAATAGTGTTAGGAACGTAGAAAGAAGTAAGAATAAAGTACATACATCAACGCCCTCCTCACATCACCAGTAGCAATCACGGCCTCTTTTTCTCCATCAATCTTCTGCGAAAATAGGGAAAATGCTTCTTTGATCTCGATTTCTTCATCGATAGTAAGCTTGTGTTCTTTGGCTAGCTTGGAGCGCGGTTTGCCTGAGGGGGCTGGCTGGGGTTTTATGTTAGTTTTTGATGTAGGCAGGGGAGTGGGTGAGTGGAGGGGAGGGAAGGGGAGGGGCAATACCATTTTGTGTATGGGTGTTGGGTGTAGGATGTTGAGAGGCCTGCACAATGTATTGGGTATGTTGTTGGGGAGATGGGTTGGGTTGGGCTGGGCTGGGCTGGAAAGCCAATGTGAAAAACCGCGACGTGATTCCTACCTACCATATTGATAAAGTTCGCCCGTGATGACGCGAAGTGCCTTCCTTACTGACGAGGCTGAAGTGGATTTGTCGGTCTGACCAATTGCAGGTCGTTATACCAGAACTAAACTAAACATTCTCTAGCGTATACGCTAGTGCATAACGTCAAAACCTCGAAAATTTTCTCTCCAGTTCGTTTCTCCTTCTTCATCAACAACACGATATCCATTCATGCACCGAGAATACTCCAGCTATCCATAAAGGTACTCTTGAAACATAGTTTCTCTCATGAAGGCAGGTAGGTATCCTTTCCCGTACTCTCATATCACATTCATCCCCCATCCTTCTTTCTCAAGTCAGAAAACCCCAAGCCCCCAACATCGCTTCAACATTTTGCTAGAGCGTGCCAAGTCTCAACCCAGAGCGAGCAGGTGTGGACAATGGAGCAAGAATAAAACCCGGGTCACGATTTTGATTCTTCGAGACTTTTCCTTGAGGTATCCTGGCTATGAGACTCATTCTTGAGTTTTGTGTTTGGTTCCTTTAGGAGACATTTTTTGGTGTAGAAGAGAGAGTTTTGTAGAGAAAGGGTGATGGAGGATTGTTATGGTGGGAGGGGTAGTAATCCACAATATAATTACTTTATGAGTACATTCTTTGGATGCTTGATATGATTTGTCTGTGAATTTGATGTGAGGTGAGGCCAAGTTGGTCCGATGGAGCTGGCCGTCATTGCATGCTCTATCTGGTGTCACTTACTCTGCTGATTCGCATGACACATTCAACAGATGTTCAACATGAATGTTGTCAAGTAACCTTCCATTAGATTTCCAACATCTCGTACCCCAATCGATTTTTCGAAATTCCACCTCCCACATTTGCTTGTCCCTGATAGTCATAGCCCATGACCATACCCTCTCCCAATTTGAGTCTGCTTGTCAAGTGTCTCGGGGTACTCTATCACCTTCACCTGCCTGTACCCGAATTCATCTTCTGCCTTAAGGGGACCTTCATACTCCCCACTCGAAAACTCATATTCATGGCATTCCCGCAACACGCCTTGCTCCTTGATTGTTTTCTTAATCCACCAACATCCTTCAACCCGAGGAGTTACTCTTTCACCATCCGAGTATCTTGCCAAAGCAATCAATTTGCATGCAAGCGGATAACACAACAATCCCCAATAAGACATCCCAAATGGTAACTCGAGCTCGTTCCTTGGTCCTAGCGTATCCTTCACCAATGCACAAATATCACATTTTTGACAAAGAGTCTTCTGTAGTTTGAGCATGGAACGGTTTTTCTCTCTCTCCTCTTCCGTATGGACGCGAATTACGGTATTTGGTTGTATCGCAGAGGTGGACGTCGCATAGCACTCGGTTAATGTTTCGTTTCCTAGGATTACCTTGAGATGAACTTTTGTTACAGTAGAATTTCTCGAATTTATGGGCTTGTTAGATTCAGGCCTGCGTCGTTTAGTTTGTGGGGTTAAGAGTCTGAACCTCGATTTCAGCTTTAATTTGTAATCGAGAGTTATGATAGGTTTGCACTGATTGAACTTGTAAGAGGTGAGGACTTTTGGCCTGCTGGATAGCTTTTCAAGTCGGAGATGGAGAGACGCTGTATACTTTGTAGTAAAACAGTATTGCAAGCGGTTGATGTCTCTTTTTTGATTCAGATGCTCGATGAAACCCAGATTGAATATGTAGAAGAAAACAATCTAACTGGGAGATGTCAAACTCTTTATATATATATGGTATTACAAAAAGTGAGAATTAAT
Organism: Sclerotinia borealis F-4128; assembly: GCA_000503235.1. Classification (NCBI taxonomy): domain Eukaryota; kingdom Fungi; phylum Ascomycota; class Leotiomycetes; order Helotiales; family Sclerotiniaceae; genus Sclerotinia; species Sclerotinia borealis. The sequence goes on along the minus strand of KI628585.1, from coordinate 140,352 downwards.
CATACTAGTTATGAATCTTGTGTAGATGGCCATGTCGCTCTACGAATCTTAACAGTGGCCTTCGCGGCACATATACGCGCCATACGAATGCTTTTCTGTAAACGAGTTTGAGATGGATGATAAACGATTCGATAAATTACATCCAAATCCGCCTATTTACTAAGGCATCTTATCGACATCATACGACCACGTTTCCAAACCTCCGTTCCAAATCTCGCGTCAATAAACGCGTTCGGGTGCTCGTAAACCACACACACTCCTCAACAGCAAACAAACAAATACACAACATACCAACCGCCACAATCCCACAATCACAATCCCACAATCACAATCCCAAAATTGCAAAAACAAAAAAGATAATTCATTAGTAAGTTCAGTTACATCTATCCCAGGTATACAATTCCTTTCCGAAATGAGGATTGGAGATTCTGGTTGTATTTTGATATTGGAGGCATTACTGCAATGTATAACTTTATTATTGGGCCATGAGGCCGAAGTGGTCTTTCTCTAGATCACCATTTGTTAGTGGGGGGAGGGTCGTGTTTGGGGTTCAAATGGATACCTATATGCAGGTGAATGAATGAATGGGTTTGAAGTGAGGTGCTGGTCTTGTTTCGAGGCAAAGCGCGGGGAAGTTTGTATTAGATGGTGGCACATTTTGGTGTTTTTCTGCAATCTATTGAATTGGATCGAACTGTGAGCAAGTCATCACATTGATTTTGCATCAGGGTCTTGAGGAACTTATCTTTATCTGGTGGTGTGATGTTTTTTAAACCTTCCTTTCCAGATCTGAGCTCGCCTTGCCAACTACCAAAGCATTCACCAAGATCTGTGGAATCACTATCTACGCATTAAAGACACACATCAAAGAGGTCAAGTGACCTTCGTCAAAGCATCGGAAAGATCATCGAGTTGCAAATGCATGTACCGGTATCATTTTTCTCTGGTTGAAGTAAAGTCACGCGTTGTCATTAATTATTCTTCCACCCCTTTCCTTTCAAAAAATCGTTAACCTTAAAACACAAGAGCCAAATAGGAGACAACTGAATCCTTTTCTCGCCAATAAAAAGCCTCCTCTAAAATCCAATATATTTCTAGCTCTCCTCATATCAGCTCCTGGTAAGACTTACGTCATCTGTCGAAAGTGCCTCCCCTCTCTCCATCAACGTCGAAGCAAAACTCACAAATTTTCCTAGTTCCTATGATGCTTTCTCAACGCCACTTGATCATCAATGAAAGCTCCAAACCACCAGAACGGGTTTGCAGGAGGATTCATGCCATCAAGGAGTTCACCGTCGCATGCATACGAAATTCGTTCATCCCAGAGCGCCTTGACAAGAACTTGCCAATATAATCGGCCATATCTACTTCTGGCTTCGCCTAATTCTTTCCTGACCGTGGTGCAATGCTCACATTCCTCACGCCGACAAAGCGCGCTTTTCAACATGAATGTATTGCGATCCGCGTAATCTTGGTTGGGATCTAGTGGGCGCTCTTCGATGTGGCAGCAGAGATAGATGTCCGTGACCAATCTCCGAGTTGGTTCGTTGGAATTCGTTTCATTGCTATTGGATTTGCGGCGTACTACTCTACTGTAGCTTTCTGTTTCGTCCAATGCCGTTGTGAGAGAATCATTATAGGTTGCCATCGTGCTTGTGCCTTGCTTTGAAGCTTGAAGTGGTGAGATCACTGAGGCGTTCTACGTAGAATATCTATTGGCGTCAATGATTGGAGACAATGGTTGATGATTTCGGATAACTTACTTAGTCTGTCTCGAAAGTTAAGGTGGAAGACGAGCCAAACTAAAAGAACAAGTAGGGTAGAATCGTGGATAAAATGGAGTGGTGTTGTGGTGGTGTAAAGTAAGACTATAAGTATCGGCTGTCTAAAATATTTTTGCAGTGTGATATGAAGATGTAGAAAGAAAGACAAGCTCAAGCGAAAACACCCAAACTTCTTATTTACTCAAGTATAGAACCATTATGATCCGATGATTCATATTCTCATAAAACGCATGGATATACCTGGTGTATGAGTTCTTTAGAGATTTCCCAAAATGAACAGTCAGATAACCATCACAAATTCTCAATGACACATCAACTTCTAATCTCAGCAGTATGCAGGAGTGCCACTTTATGTTTTTCATGCTCTACTCATCATCAATCTTCCTTTCTCACTGCAATACCCAAATTAGATCTAAGATTATGAAAACAAATCTCAACATTAGTAAAGTCACTAGTCACCTCAACGGCGAAGAAGACTGAATCACGGGATTCCAGAACCAAGTTCAACTGCGTTAAATTACAATTGATAACAATTTCTACCACTTATGGCGCCAAAATATGAGTGTCTTTACAGTAAACTGATTCCTTGGTGAAATGGCCCGGGCACCCATCGTAGGACTTATCCACATCAATATGGCGTTATTCACACGACTAACACCGATTAATCACCATACAACAAATTACCTAGAAATCATCAAACATCCTTTTGCCTATCCCATATTATTAAAAGAGTTGTATTTTTACTTTTGTTTATAGTAAATGAAGAATATGATTACTGTGTTTGATGGCATTCACTCAGTCGATGGCAACCACTAAAGAAAAGAAAAACACGAAAAAAAAAAGCATCTCAGGGACTACTCATTCCTTCATAGTTTCCTGAATGTGACAGATCGTCTCAGAGCACTCGAGCAAATTTTCTCCTTTCTAGAATTAAAAGACCACATCCACGGAATTTTGTCTGAATACATACTCGAGTCAGGCAATTCAAAACCACGAGAAGATCCCCATTATATGCCATGTATACTTATAAACACTTCACATCTGTAAAATAGATGAAGCTTTGACTTCCAGTTCCTCGCCTGAGATGTACCTTCCTTATAAAGGTCCCTCCCGCTCACAGCAATTACTAAGTCAAACACCACAAAAAAAGTGAGTAATCAAGCCCCTCGATTTCCTTTAATAAGAAAGATATACACTTACCTCCAGTCTAATATTAATAACCCGTATGGCCCGCTGTTGGGGCAGTATCGCTGATCTACTAATGTTAGACCTGCTAACATTAGCAGGTATAGGAGAATCTCTTGTATTAGACATTATTTCTAGTATTAGACATTAGTAGGTACTGGGGAATAGGCGAATCTCAAAATTAGTAAATTAACGATTAGTATAATTAATAACTGCCCATCAGGGCGTCGACGAAAATAGGGGCTGTGTTTTCATATTAGCGAAAAGATCTTTTATTGTTAAGTGTGAAAGTCGAGGAGCTTGACCACTACACTACACTACACTAGGTGTTGGAGATTTGTTGAATTCGTGTGTAGATTGAATTATAAAGTCGATTGGGAGCTTGCTGTGAAGGTGTTGAGAGGGAAAGAAGAAAGGAAGGTGGGTGTGGGAGGTGTTGGGGAGGAAGGAGCTAATGAGGTGATGCAGGTACAATTGTATGTCGACCTTTTGAGATTTGGAATGTATACTTCAGTATCTAGACCAAATTAAACAGGAATTGCAAAACCTTGGACGAAAATGCTTTAGTACATAGAGCAGATGAATGATTATATGCCATACGCCCGAAACTCTTTACACAATGCTATTCTGATATCCAAATTGAAATAGTCGAAAACGATAGGGAATGACACTCGAAATCCTACGATAAGCGAGTAAAGTTTCAAATCGAGACCATTGACTTCCACCCTTGGACATAGATAGAGTACTGGGTGTTAAGATTCCGGCAAAAAGAGACTTCCATTCGTACCGAAAACATCAAACGTAATAAAATAGAAGCCCTGCATTGCATTTCGCAAGTACTAATAAAAATTGAGATACTGTAAATACAGTAGAGAAGGCATCCCGAAAGCTGCCCGCAAAATCTACGTTACACCTTTGAACATGTTTTGATTCATACTTATGATTCCAGAATCAACCTTGACTTGAGGTCACTGCCAATGGATTAATCGACCAAGTATCCGTTTGTAGTTTACCGAACAATGACCAGTAGATATATCTTCAATCAAGTATCATCACAATACCCAAAAGGTATCGCTGTTCTATCTTTGCTCAACATTTAATACGCCTTTGTAAATTCGTCATCCTACTTCTACTTTCCAAGCTCCGTCAAGGTCATAAATCAGGTGGTTTTCTTGAGACGAACTTAGATATAATTGACTTCTTAATATACAAGTGCTGATTGCTAAATGGGACTAAAACTCGCTTGTATATAGGAGGGATCTTCGTTATTAGGGGGCAATTATCCCCACATTTGTCCCCAAAGACACGTGCTTTGGTGATTTGATTTTGGCGCGTTTCCCCTTCCACTTCCCCGCGTCACTTTTTGCCTCATTTTACTTTTTGTTTGCAACGCCATCACAAAAATCCACGACACCTCACGATCTGAAATACACAGTAGTCGCATTCGCAGTCGCATTGTTTTACACATCTACTCGAGAATATTCGATATTTATTTGCCCATCAAGATATGCTATCGCAATTCTAGATTCACCTTTTGCCTTCCCAATCAATATTACAAATTTGTGATCAAACGATAAAATATAATTGCAAAACCACCCCGCAGTATTCGAAATTGCGACGATGAGTTCTTCAAGCATAGCACGAAAGGGTCGGCACAAAAAGCAAACACGCTTGACCTTCGATCCGATCTCTGCTGAGGAACCCTCAGGTTCACCTACGAAAAGTCAAGGACCGTCGCCTGCGAAGATTAGATATGAGAAAACGAATGGTGGCGCATCTGCGAGCAGTGGAGGAAGAGTTACACGCAGCGGCATGTCTTCAGGTTCACCATTGAAGGAAAGTTCAAGTATCAAAGGAAAGTTTGGAAAAAAGGCGAGGGATGGAAAGATCAGTTTTGGATCGTTACCTACGCCTGCGAAAAGCTCTCAGAAAGACGATGATACTATTGTAGATTCTGGAGTGGCCAGTGGATCACGTCGAAGCACACGAGGCTCACAAAAGGCGAAACCAATTATTGAGGAGCCCACAGATTCAGAAGATAAGTCTACGATTGAGGTCGAGGAGGCAAAAGCTCCATCACGAAAGAATAAGAAGGAATCTGCTGCGACAGAAACCACGGACGATGAGTTGGATGTTGAAATCACAAGTTCTGAGAGAAGAGGTTCTGGAAGCGGTCCATCCAGGGGACGCTCATTCACAGGCCGAGGTTTTATACAAGGTGGAAGCACATACAACGCACCTCTGCCTTCATCCGGCAATCGAGGCAGAGCGCCAAAAGCCTTAGTTCATAGTCCAAAACCTCCGACTCCTTCTAAGAGTACTCCCAAGAAGAGATCGGTGACATTATCAGACACAAGTGACGATGATGTATTTACATCAAAGTCTAAGCCTAAGTCATCTCAACGTCCTGGCCTATTCAGTCAAAGATTAGCTGTGCCAATTCCAAGCAGCGATGAATCTTGTGAAGAGGCCAAAAATGATTCTGAGGATGATATACTACCATCGTCTACTAGACGTCGACAAGCGACAAGAACGGCCCCGCCAATTACTCTTGAAGGTGATTCAGATGACCCGGACGATGAGCCCCCTACTTCGCCAATGAAGAGGAAGCGTCCGGCGATAATTTCTGACGATGAGGACAGTGATATTGGGTCGCCCGTAAAGAAAACGAAGGTCTTGAACGGAAGTAACTCGGATGATGATTTGCCACCTATGACTAAGCTATCCAAGCCCACTCCCCCTGAATCTGACAGCCCGGCTCCTTCTCCACAAGCCAACCGAAAACGTTCGCCTAAGAAGCACAGAACTGCCAAGCAAAAACAATTGGAAATACTCAAACGGAAGCGTGCTGGAGAAAGCAACCCTGTTCTTACGGATTCCGAGTCCGAAGACGAGGCTGGTGGCTTATATGATTCAGATAGTGATGCATTGACTACTTTTGAAGATGAGGAAGATGAAAACGTAGAAGAGGAGGTACAAGATACACGCAAGCGAAAGTCACCCAAGAAGCCTATACGAGAGAACGAGGATGAATACGATTCGGATTTCGTTGACGACGATGATGATGGCCTCATTGGAGTTCCAGATTACGGCATGATTCCCCTCCAATTCACCGCCGCAGCTCATAAACCTCTCAAGGAACATTTCAAAGAAGCGGTTGAATGGTGTGTTCAAAATAAAATTAATCCCGGTTTCAATCAGAATCTTATGCCCATTTACAAATCAGCGTGGAATAAGCTTGAGGATGCGTACAGTGGATTAAGCGGTAGCAAATTCGTTTCTACTTCATGGACTCGCGACTTCACCAAAGGTCTCTATGCACGTCCTGATTTCTCCAGCAGGAGACTCGCTCCCGGAGAAGCAATTGATATTTTGAGCGAGGTTAAATGCGAGGCATGTAATCGTAGGAAGCACATCCCAACGTGGGGGATTTCTTTGAGGGGATCCGCATACTACAAGGAGAGCTTGGCTGAAGTAGAAAAGGATGATAGCAGTAGCGAAGAAGATAAAGAGGAAGAAGATTCTGATGATGAGAAAGATACACGAAGTTTGAATAGTAGAGATGAACCTCTACCACCGCAGGACAAGGAGTACATGGTCGGCGCGTAAGTTACCACGACCTACCTACCAAATTTCCAACAATTATCTGAACTAACCTCTTAGTACAGTGTCTGCAAAGAAAATGCGGAACATGCCCACACACTCATCCATCTGAAATATGCACTCAATCAGTGGGTCATAGGTAGTCTAGAAAGCAAAGGTCATCTTACCATTGCGAAACTTGCTCAGAGAGATAAGATGAGCGCGAAGAAACGACAGAAGGAAGTTAATGGGATTGTGGATCAGTGGAAGGAGGAGAAAGAAATTAAGGAATTGTATCGTATCTGGAAACAACAATTGGAGACGGCTCAAAATGCTAGTACAACAGGGAGCCGTTATTGAAGTGGTGAGGGAGGGCTACACTGGAAGGAGAGAGGGGGGAGGAAGGGAGGAAAGGGGGATAAGAGAGATTGTATTTATGGCGCAGAAATGGTAGTGAAAGAGGAGCGAGTATTTCCGTCATATGATTATGATGAATATGGGAGGAGCAATATCTGGGAGTAAATAATGATGATGAAGATAATAGCGAGATTTCATCATCGGTACTAGGAATCGGAGGACAAGTATCGATGATTTCATGGACATAATTGGGAATTTGGAATTCGAGAGGCAAGCATGGATGATTTTCAGATTAGGAGTTAGTCAGTCAGTCAGTCGGTATTTAGGGATTTGAGAGCAGAGCAGAGCAGAATAGATATTTAGCAGATATATCGTGATGAAAATCGATGATATGGCGGGATTTTCTTACATAAATAGTACTCGGATAGATAGTAGTAATATCTATATCTATGTTTAGTATATTTTAATCATGATTGATTTGGTAGTGAAATGTGGTGCAGTAATAGAGTGGATATAAAAAAGGGGTATGAGCTCGGTATATGGGTATATGGATACAGGTAGGTGCAGGCAGGTAGGTGGTGCAGGCAGGTACGTCAGGATTTGATCAATCGTGCATACATAGTAAAGATGGAGAGGAGAATGGCATGAGCTTACTTATTGCGGATGGATTGGTGTGTTATGAGAGTAGTAGAGGGAAAAGTGGTAGAGTAGAGTAAAGTGGAGTGGAGGAGAGTAATAGTAGAGTAGTAGAGTAGTAGAGTAGTAGAGTAACAAAGACAAATACAAATACAAAGAAATGGAATTACGATTTTGGGTGAAAAGTCAAGAGATCTCTTTATTCGTATAGCAAGCAGTCAAAGAATTTATTTGAATTTGGCTTGTAATGGTGTGATATGAAAGGGATGAAATGGGATGAAATGGAAATGCTTGAATGAATAATCATCGAAAATGAAATCATGACGCATTTGAAGAGTGGATGAAGAGAAGAGAAGAGAAGAGAAGAGAACATAGAAAGGCCAGATCTAGATGTTTCAAAAGGGATTCATTTGTTTTATGCATTGAGATTGATTTTGGTTACAAAGAGTTATTTATTAGATTTATATACATATATATTCATCTGAAGATCTTCAATCTAATCTATATAAAGCTATAGTTTAGTGCCCGCCAATTAAAATAGTTAGTTTGTTAGAATGCGTAATACTAAAAAAAAAGTGACGTAGCAACCTCACCTGTCACATCAATTTTACATGGGGGCACCTGGTAAGAACAAACAAGGCTTCTTTATTTATCAAATAAATCTTCAGATGAAATGTGAGTAAAATCATGGTAACGAAAAGAAAAACAAGGCAAGAACGGTAAGTCAGATATAATAAAATTGAATCATCGAGGTAACAAAACTGAGGCAAGTGCGATTGATTGAAATAAAAGAATGAATTAATTCCCTTTTCTATTGTTTGGAATTCTCTCTCCCTTCTTTCCTTTTCCTTTTCCTCTCCTCATATTCTTCACAACAAATACAATTCGACTCGACTCAATTCAATTCAATTCAATTCAACTCAACTCAACCAACCAACCAATCTCCCCATATTCTAATTAATCAATATACTCAATACCCAACAGTTTTTTGATATCAACATCGTCATTCACCTTCATCCGTTTTCGTCAAAGAGCCAATCAATATCAATCAATCAAATTGCTGCTTGCCAAAATAAATACGAAGCTGCTGCTCAGTCAGGACGACTTACCTCACAATCATACCACCTATAACCAACTACTGCAAGTTTCATACCGGTACACTTGATACGACTATTGTACTCGAGTAGAAAGAGAGAATCTTTTCTTTCTACTTTCGAGTTTTCTGCACTCCGTTCAATCTTTTTCTTTTTCGTGATACCCCAATATCCCAATTTAATCAAAACCGCAATCATGTCTGTCAACAGACCTACCAACCAAAAGCAAAAGGAAGATGATATTCAACGTAAAATACAAATTTACGGAATTTACAAAGGTATTGTTTTGTTCTCTCTCTTTACTAGCATATCATGGAGATATAGGCTTACTGATAACAAATTCGTATAGCCTTCGAAGCTGGAAAGGTTCCATCTGTAAGTACTTTACTTCCATGACCGTGTTTGCATGCGCAATTGTATTAATATTTCTCGTGTGCAGAATGAACAAATCGATATTACCCTCAACAGCTTCCTTGCCTCGCGCGCTTTAGCCTCACCATCCAAGAAACTTTCCAGGGAGGGTCAGGGATTAGTCCAAGACTTTCGTTCGGTCGTCGAGCAAGCAAAGAACCTTCTTCTTACCAAGAATAGCGACGAACTGATTCAAGATTTTATTTGGCAATGTCAATGCATTGATGGCGGTGGAGCAGTAGCTCCAGGAGCTCCAGTCGATCAAGCAACTGCTCAACAACATGGCAAACAGGTAAAGGATGGTATCAAGACTCTTGGTCAACTTATCATTACCAACGGAGAGTTTCGCAAGCTTTGTGAGTTTATAAATAATGTATCAAAGTTTGTGTCAATTTACTAATGCTTGAATTAGTGAACGATGCTGTCGTCCTCTTACGTGATATTGCTGGTGATGTTGCCACCAATGCTGCCGGCAAGGTTAACCCTTCCGAAGATCAATTGAAGCAGATTGATCGTCCCGCCGATGATAATGTTTGGCATGAGAATCCAAATATATCATCTGGTAATATCAAGAATCAGATGAAGCAGACATTCAAGAAGAATGCACCTGTTGGCAGAGATGATGTTAGAGATGCTGTTGGTGACGCCAGTCAAAACGCCCACCCAAGTGGCTCTCGTGATCCAACAGATACCGCTCAATTGGCTGGTCGTGATCAGCAAAATAACACGGCTTCTGGAGTTGATGGTCAAGCTGGTGCTCAAGCTGCGGCTTCCACCTTGAAGCAACGTGTTTCTGAGAACGTACCCGAGGAGACAAAGCAGCGAGGTCGCGAGACCAGAGATAGAACTAAGAACTACCTCTACGAAAAGATGCCCGAGGAGCGTCGCGAGCAACTCATCTACAGACTCAAGAAGATGGTGGTCGAGATCCAAGGTCATTCAGACTGTAGGTTTACATGGAGCTATTTACCAAATTCTGAAATTAACTGTTGACAGATATGCAAGCTATCACTACTCTTCTCGACTTGGCCGAGCAGTACGGAGGACACGCACAAAATCTTGGTCAACAAGGATCCGGGGCTGTTAGGGATGCACATTCTAATCCTTCTTTGAATACTGCCAAGGGAGATTTAAAGGTTCGTAGCCCCTTTAAAACATTAGACGTATCATTTAGTTAACATGATGCAGACACTTCTTGAGCGTTTTGCAAATTACACATCAACTGACGATTTAACCGACTCTATCAACGCTATCTATCAAGACGCTGACAGGGATCCAGAGCTAAAGAGCTGGTTCAAGGAAATGAACTACTTCGTCCGCAGATGCCTCAAAGAGCAAGGTTACATCATGGAAGACGATTCCACCAAACATTGGAATGAGCTTTATGACAGAGGCAACTTCCTTCTCAGAGATCGATACAGACCCCACACTGATCGTATCCTTGATGAAGTCAAGTTCTTGACAAAAGAATTCGATAATGATACACAGAACAAGCGATTTGCAGATACCTGCCAGAAGTTGTTCAACGATTTGGGCAATGATGAAAATGGCAAGCCGACATTCAAAAAGCACTTGGTGCAAGATTTGACCAATGTCATTATTCCTGCAGCTATCGAGAGCATTCGATATATGCCAATCCCCAGACTTGAATACAGAGATCCTCAGACGGAAGTCGTCATTGAGAACTTGGTTATTGAGAGCGACAACCTTATGCCAAACTTGGTCAATATTGATCATGGTACGTGATAGTTTCCTCTCTGTTTCTATGAGTATTGACTAATCATAAATATAGAGAGCAATTTCCGCTTTGGCCGCAAGGGCTTCGAGAGCAAGAAGAGAGGATCAGTCACGATTGACGTTTCCGGAATTCAGATGGACTTGAAGGATGTCTCCTACTATTTTTACAGAAAGAGCGGTACACCTATCCACCATGACCAGGGTGTTCTTGATATCTTCCTCGGTGGCACTGGACTCAGTTTCAAGATGAGGGTATCTACTGCCGATAAAAGAGATAGACAGAATTTCTTCAAAGTTGACAGCGTCGATGTTGACATCAAGCACTTCAAGCTTAAGATCAAGCAATCGAAGCACAAGATTTTGTTCACCCTCGGAAAGTCTTTGATGGTCGGACCTCTTACCAAAGCCATCGGAAAGGCTGTCGAGGCAGCTATTAAGCAGAAGTTTGAGGAAGCTGATGCGTTTGCCTACAAGATCAAGGTTGAAGTTGATCGAGCTCAGGAAGAGGCGGCGAAGAACCCAGAGAATGTCTCTAACATCTACCGCAACTACGTTTCTGCTGTTCAACGAGAGCTTACCAAGGGCAAAGAAAAGGCTCAAAAGGCTCAACAGGCTGCGTCAGACAAAGAATTCAAGATGGCCATGACCATGGATGATTCAATGTTCCCCAATATCAGCTTACCAGGTGGAATTTCATCCAAGGCGACTGAATACAAGAAAGTTGCCACTACTGGTGGTGGATGGGGATCGACCATCTTTCGATTTGGTTCTGCCCCAAAATCAACCAATGTGCCCTTTCCAAAGAAGATCGAGAGAAAGCCACACTCTGTTGCTCAAGGTGGTGTTAGAGGTCCACAAAATCTCGGCAACACCAGCTCCTCGGCTGGTCCATCAGGCTATAACCAAGGTACTCAACAGGGCTACTCTCAACAAGGTTATGCCCAAGGTACTCAGCAAGGCGCTCAGCAAGGCTTCAATCAACAAGTTGACCAGGCTTTTGGCAACGCTGGCGCACATCCTAACCCCACTGGTACTGGTCTTCTAAATGGCAACACTGCTACCAGCGGTGGAGCTTTAAATCAAAAGAACGTCGCGAACAACGGAGGACACACTCAATTGGGAGCTAACAATCCAGTTCTCCAAGGTAGAGTCTAATCACCTCGATTCAACACACTCTTTACTTTTTACTTTTTATCTGTTTTGCGGATCAGGATTGTTTCTTCATAAGATACCACTACCGCGGATACCACTTGCATATTTGGGGCTTGGTGGGAGAAAAAAAAAGCACAACTCGATGATGTAATGGAGGAGGATTTTCATTTGTTTTTGCTTTCTTTGCATGGACTTCATTGTGATACCTGATGATTTCTATTTACTTTCTGATTGCCGATAAATTTGGTACTATTAAGATACCACAGCGTTTCAGTGGGTTGGGTGGATGAAAACGGAGGAGACGATGGATGGGTAGTAATAATATTGGTGAGAGGGATGATGAATCATGATGTGATGGATGGGATTTTCTTCGACCATAATCTTTGGTACGAAACAGCGTTTTCTTATATGAGATTAGGTTTATAAAACAATGAAGATAGCTTTAGCGATTATTATGATTTCTTAAAGTGTAATGTGGGTTTCGGCGATTAGGTGATACTCCTACCCACATTCCGTCATTGATTATTAATCACAGATAAGAGGAGTTGGAGCGAAGTGAAGTGAAGTTGAAATTGGTGATAATATCAGATCTGATCAGATTCGGAAAGAGAAAGGAAAAGCAAATGCAAGCATTGTTTACGAAAACGGCTCGAATTGGGAGTAGAAGTGCGATTACGGGAAATCTTTTAAGTTTAAGGCGGGGAATTGTTTGGGTGAGTTTTGAGTGAAATTGAGTGAGATTGTGTTTGTGTGGGGGAGGGGGAGGGGAGAGGGAAGGGAGGAGGGAGGAGGGAGAGGGGAGAGACGGGGGGGAGCACAATCGCAGAAGAATGAATGATAAAACAAAGAGCCCTTGCTAACCATGCATGCATGCATACATCTCAACAGAACTCTAAACCCATCTCCAACATAAACAATACTCGACAAATACAAACACAAACAGGATTCCGAACACAAACCCGAATAACACACATTCAAATACAAAAACAAATACGAAAACAAATACAAATACAAAAACGCAAAATGCATATTCAAAGTATCCCCATGTGGGAGGGCACCTCGAATAATTATGCGTATTTGGTGGTTGATGAGGGCAGTGGAGATGCGGTTGTGGTGGATCCGGCTAGTGCGGGGGAGTAAGTGTGATGGGGGATTTTCTTTTGTGGAGGGGAGAGAGAGGTTTTGGGGGAGGTGAGGGGAGGAGAGGGGGGAAGGGGGGGGGATGAGGAATGGGATTGATGGCTAATGCGTGATATCAATAGGGTCGCACCGGTTTTAAAGAAACAAATCGAAGATGGGAAGATCAATTTAGTGGCAATTGTTAATACACATCAGTGAGTGACAGATATCGAGACAAGCAGAGTATGAATATGAATATAAATATACTAATGAAAGAAACACAGTCACTGGGATCACGCAGGTGGAAATAATAAATTGGTATCTATCCCTCTCCCCCTTCCCACCTTATAACACAACACAATACAACTAATCACAATCCTTTCCAGCTCGCCCACCCAGAATTCGCAGGTAAACCCATTATTGGCGGTAAAGATTGCGAGGGAGTAACCAGTACCCCGAAGAATGGAGAGGGGTTTAAAATTGGAGAGATTGAGGTTAAGGCGTTGTATACGCCGTGTCATACGCAGGATAGTATTTGTTGGTTTATGGAGGATAGGAGTGGGAAGGTGATTTTTACGGGGGATACTTTGTTTCATGGTGGTGAGTTTTTTTGGGGGGGGGGGGTTGGGGAGATGTGGAGATGTGGAGGGGGATTGGGGGTTAGGGGAGAGGGGAGAGGAAGAGGAAGAGGAGGGGAGGGGATTGGGGAAGATGAAGAAAGGGTTGATGGGATGATCATGGGATGGTGCATAGAGGGCTAACAGAAATAATAAATTATAGGATGTGGAAGATTCTTTGAAGGAACGGCCGAGGAAATGCATACAGCGCTAAACAAGACACTTGCAGCTGTACCAGACGATACAGTCGTTTATGTAAGTTTATTTCCTTTTCCATTCTTTACATATATGTCGTATGAAACTACTAGATACGATACTAATATATAATATAGCCCGGTCACGAATACACAACCGCGAATGTGAAATTCGCGGTATCGGTTTCAACAAGTGAAGCTGTCAAAGCATTGGAAACTTTTGCGGATCAGAATAAGGAAACGCAGGGGAAGTTTACGATTGGGGATGAGAAGGTAGTGTTTTATTTTCTTCTTTTATTTTTTGGAGTTGTTCATGTATCAAGTATTTGTTTGAGGGGAGAGAGAGAGGAGAGAGAGAGAGAGAGAAAGAGAGAGGGCTAATAGTGTGATGTGATGCTGTAGAAACATAATGTTTTCATGAGGATGCATGTAAGTTTATCCAATCATTTGTATTACGGCTAAGGGATAAGGCATGATACTAATTCTGGCTAACAGGATCCGGAAATTCAAAAAGCTACAGGCAAAACGGAGCCAGTGGAGGTGATGGCTAAATTGAGGGAGATGAAGAATAATTTTAAGTGAGTTGAGTTGAGTTGAGTACTGGGACTGGGATGTAAGTATTAGTCTTTGTATTAGTCTTTCTGGTGGGTGTTTGGAAGGAATGAGGGGATGATTTGGATGGGATGGGATGAGGAGATGGGATGAGATGCATGCATGCTGACGTTGTTTAATATTTATAGAGAACCAATGGCAAAGATTTGATATGTTTGTTACTACCTATGTTTGTTTGCTGTGCTGTGGCTTTTGATCAAGCAAGTATATAAGTATTCAAGCATATATCATTCAAGCAGATTGACCATGCAGCATACCTTTCTTTTCCAATACAATTACAATCATGTCAAGTTCCAATTCCAAAGAATCCCCCCAGTCTGATTCTTGAAGAAACATAACATTGGTGAATTTGCAATTGTTTTCTTTTTGTATAGTATATACCCTCCCCTCATTTCATCTCATTCAATGCAACTCTTGGTGCACAACAGGAGGTTGTGTGCTGGTTATGACGTAATCTTGACTCTTTTGTGTGGTTTGATTTTCTTGATTTTCTTGATTTCGGAACATTTGTTCCTTTCTATTGTAATCATACCATAATCATATGTTATTGCACTGCATCAGGGTCATGTGCTTTGTTGGGGGTTATTCGTATACATACATCTTAGTGAGATATCTAGATACAATTTTTTATTGAAAGTTTTTATTAAGACTCGATCTTGAGAAGTTTGGATTTCTTGATACTTTTGATACTTTGATAACTTTAATAACTCGATTTCTCGATTTTGATCTGATTTTGAAAGATTGACTTGATTTGATTATTTGATTTGATTTAATTAGAAGTCGAAGGAAAATTGGAAATCAAAAGGAAATAGGATAAGAATAGGATAGGGCGTGTGCAAAAATGACATATCAACAGCATCAACCTCTTACGCGTGGTGCGCCTGGTTCGGATTTGAGTGTTAAGGATAGGGCTTTGGAGATGGGGGCTGGTGAGTGATGTTTTTCTTTGCGGGGGGTTGGAGTTGGGGAGGAGGGGGAGAGTGAGGGGATGTAGAAGGGATGGGATGGTGTTGGAATGAAATCGGGGTTGACTAAATGACTTGATCAACTAACTAACTGGTGAAAATATATATACACAGGAATGACACAAGATTTTACACCAGTCAAGGCAATCTGTGCGCATTTGAATGCGCTGCATGTTTATGTGGAGGATGGGGATGGAGTGGATGGGAAGGGTGAGATGGGTGGAGAGGGAAATGGAAAGGGAATGGGAAAGAGAAGAAGTGTGGAGGCTAATCATTATTGCACACATTTGAGTGCTGATGTGAGTATAATATGGTATTGAAGGGAGGGCTTCTTCTTTTTTTGGGGGGGAGAGGGGAGAGGATTGGGGAGATGAGGGAGGTGTGATAGAGGGCGGAGGGAGAGGGACTGAAAGAGAAACACTAGCGAGTTAGTACCGCTACCAAACCAGTGACGAAGTCATCACTGCCACCCACACTAAAAACCATAACTCTAAACTCATCTCATAACGAGAAATTACATGCACACGCGAGTTTCCGAGTCATGGAGTGCAGGAATCCCATTTATTATTCTCCTATAAATGGGATTACAGTACATAACACGAGAGTTCTCGTAATCTCACAAAAAACAAACCAATTAACGATACTGACTTACTGACCGAACACACACAAAATAGGTCCGGCAATGTCTCATCTACGATGCGCCAACGAATCCGGCAAGATTGATTGGTGTGGAATATATGATTACGAGGAGACTTTATGAGAAACTTGGGGTGGAGGAGAGGAGACTTTGGCATTCGCATGAGTTTGAGGTGAGTTTTTGGGGGGGGGGTGGGGGGGTTTGGGGTTTTTGGGGGAGGGATGGAGAAGAGATTGTGATGTTTACACTTCTTCCTACCCTCTTTGCTTCCTCTCCCTCCTTTTCACTCAGGGAATCAAACGACACCGAGTTATCCAGTACACAACAACCCTCACTAACATCCCCCCAAAAAGGTCAAATCAGGCATCCTAATTCTACCAAACCCAACAATTCCAGATGTAGTATGGACAATGGCCGAAACAGAGGAAATGAAGGAGATTGTGGGATTATATGGAAAAACATTTCATTTTTGGCAGGTGGATAGGGGTGATGAATTACCGTTGGGAAGACCGGTTTTGATGGGGAGTTTTACGGAGAGTGGGCAGGTGGGTTTTTTTTTGGTGTTTTTTTTTGTTTGTTTGTTTGTGGGGGGGGGGGGGGGGTAGGATAGGGATGGGGGAGAGAGTGGTTCAATGAACTAACGAAAATTACAATACATATAGGTACCATGGGATAAAATTCAAGAAAGAGATGCGAGATTTGGTGTGGATACGCAGAAGAAGAGAGAAGCGAGGTTGGGGATTGAAAGTGTGGATATTCATGAGGATGCGGATCAGGCTTGGAAGAAATGAGGGGAGAGGGGAGAGGGGAGGTGAGGTGAGGAGAGGAGGGGGATGGATGGGGATGGGGATGGGGACGGATGGATGGATGGGAATTTGTTTGTTCATGGGATTAAAATTTGAAGTTTGAAGTGAGATTGTTAGTTGTTGGTTGTTGATGCTGTGGGTTTTGGGATGGATAGATGGATGGATTTATGAGAGTGTGGACTTATTCAAATTGTTCAGCGAGGACGGATGGATATTGATATGGATATGGATACGGTTTTAGGTTCTTACATACAGTACTCGTACTACTCGTACTAATTAATTACTTTTTGCTGGGAATGAGAGGTGAAATTGGAGATGAAATGGAAAAATGGAATAATATGACAAATTGTTTTTAAAGAAGTCAAAAGATGCAATACATATGTATGGGTGGTCCGGTATGGATAAGGTAAGATGTAATCTTATAATGCATACGGTAAGGCAGGCTTGCAATTATATTGTAGAATATATTTCTGGTACTGGGGATGGCGAGCCTTGGAGTAGGTTATGAAGTAGATAGGCAATGCAACAAGTACCTACTCTCTCGAAGATCGATTTAGTTGAGTTGATTCTTCCACTGAGTACCTAGTTAATGTGTTGATTGTGTTGATTGTATTGATTATACTCGTATATATAAAAGCTAAAATATAATCTGGAATATACTCGAGTAGGAATGAAAGAACTAGATTGAGTACTATAAGGTTATAACTATGAGTACTAGGAATTTATATGGAATTCTATGGCTGTAGTACAGTAATATAACACAAGAAAGAATACTGTGATATCATACTATACTATACACCCTCCTTCTCCTTTCTTATTATATATCACTTTCTTCCCTTTTCTTCCTATTGTTCATATATAATGATATATATATCCGAACCCACCCACTTCATCATACAACAGCACAAAGAGCAACCAGCTCTTTCAGGCCTGCTGGCCCAATGGCAAGGCGCTTGACTACGAACACACGCAGGGATAGAACCTGCATGTGGACGCATCAAGAGATTGCAGGTTCGATCCCTGCGTAGGTCAAAATAACCTTTTGTTGAATTTTTTTCGATGTAAATCTTGTTTTAGAGGGGTAGATTTTTTTTTGGGTAGGGTTTTTGAGGTTTTTTGCAGGGTGGATGGATGGATGGATGGAGTGGGGTGGGGTGGGCTGGGGTACATATATGGGTGGGTGGTTTGTATAAGCGATGTTGTAATCTGGCAGAAAGGACGGGACTTTGGTGGGAAGGGGTGGAAGTTTATGATTTCTATTAATACAGAAGTTAATAACGCTCTAGGTATTTTTCAAGCTTTTCACTGCTTTGGATTGAATTGCCTGCCGTACATTATAATTAGTTAATGGCAGAACAGAACCAAGGCTAAAATAAAACAAAATTACTACTGTATGAAGCAGAAAAAAGCAAACCTCCACTCCGTCCATTTCCACATGCACGGCCCAAAGAAATGGTGGGGGAGCGGAGAATAACCAAACCATACGCAGAGTTTTCCCAAACTCCGCTCCAACATCTCCTACCCGACAACAACATACAAAAGTTCAAAACAGAGAATGCCAAAAAAGAAAAAAACATACAACAGTAGGGATTCGCTGGTGGTCACCCACCCAACTACTAATCTACCGATCTGAAGCTTGTGTATGGCAGAGCGGACGGGATGCCCAATTCTCTTCAGTCTGTGGTCGTATGTGGAAGTTGGGGGCAGTGTTTGGTTTATATTAGATTCTATTCTACCACCTTTTTTATATATCTCTTTTCTCTCCTCAACACTCTCTATCCACTCATTCACTCGTCCCCCATCCTCCTATCCTCCCTATTTTCTTTTTCTGTAACCCCCTTCCCTTCCCTTCCCTTCCCAACCCTCCCATTATCACATCCCACGTCCCTCCAAATTCCCACATCCCTCCAAGCTCCAACCCAATAGTATGGCTCAAAAGCCCAGCACCATAACAAACAAACACCAAACACACCCAAGCGGCTTTAGCTCACTTGGGAGAGCGCCAGACTGAAGTTAACTTCAGATCCTTTCACAGATTCCATCTGTTTATCTGGAGGCACTGTGTTCGATCCACAGAAGCCGCATTCTGCGATCTTGAGTTCACTTGAGATAAATATCTTTTTTTGTTATTTTGTTATTTTGTTTTTGGGAGAGAAGGGGTTTATGATTTTTCATTAATAATGATCAACGGTTTTGGGGGTGGATATAGATGTAGATATGGAAGAGAGAGAGGGGTGGAGAAACATTGATAGACGTTTTTTTTTTTTTTTTTTGACAGATATATTATTTTCTTTGCTAATATTATTCATTATCCATTATGAATTTTGTTTACTTATTCTATAATCTCTTCAAGTTATAATAAGATTATTATACCCCGAGTCAAGGAGTATATTGATATTTATTTACTTATATATATTCATTCATTCATTCATTCATCAACGAATAATTATATTTCCTACTATAAAGAAAAATGAGATCAAGATCAAGGAAAAGATTGAATTATTTAATTAATTGGATAGTTGAGATATCACTTATACTCGAGTATAACTTACTTACTTCACTAAACACAAACCTTCTACTCTCGTTTCACTCTCATATCACTTCATCTCCTATCAATAAATCATATCAACATATCAACACATCAACAAGTAACAAATAACAACAACTAGATAGATACACAATGTAATTGTAATTGTAATAGTTATCCTATCCTATGCTATCCTATCCCATTCCATTCCATTTCTCCTCCCCTTCCCTTCCCTTCCCTCCCTTCCCCTCCCCTCCCCTCCCACCCCCCCAAAAATGCACCACACCACACCATCCATATACAATCGGCCTGGTTCTGGTGCTTTTAAAAAAAAAGTCTGCGCTATTCGCATTATTCGTATGCTGCAGGGTTATCTCGAAAGAAGAAGAAAGAAGAAGAAAAAAAAAAGATTTACAAAACATATGGTTTTAGGTACAAACGGAAAAAGAAATTTTTTGACTGCTAAAGTCCTGGTGGTGGTATCTCAACTCGTTCTCTCTTTGCGCTCTCTTTGCGCGCTCTGTCCTCTTCCTCTTGTTTTCTTTGCAACGCAACGCAGCGCAATGCCATGCTATGCAATGCAATATAAAAACACTCATGCTCAGGGAGAGCCTCCATACATCATAAAGTCCTGCGTGAATCTTTTCCTTCTATGATAAAAAATTGGAATGATAAGTCAAAGAATGTCGAGGTATATTAACAAATAGTGACTATCAAAGTCGTATAGGGAAGAATTGAAAAATGAAAGATGTTTCTTCAAGGGAGTGACGATTGTAATTATTATTGGCCATAGGCTGCCCAGTGTCCGTGAGTTTCTTGTAAAACTAGTTATGGATTAGTGAATATGATCAAAGCCAAAGGTCGAGGTTAACTTACCACTCAAAGTGTGTCCTTGGCCAGCTCGATCCTCACATGCGATTTGCAGCTCACCGCCTTCCAAGAAAGCTAATACAACACTGTTTGGCAGTTCTTGCATATCAACATCTGGAATTTCAGGAGCTCTGAATTCACCAAGATGAAATCTTCGTGTTGCTCCTTTATCATTTCCACCAGCCGTGATAATAATGAGTCCTTGGATATCGACTACCATGGACCTACGCTTCCATAAAAGACTATCAGGAAACTGAACGTTTACATCGCCAATATCATGAGCAACCGTAGGTGAAGCTGCCAAAGAGGGTTGAGATGGAACGGTCCCCGAATCAGGGAAAACTGGTGTCTCTGATTCCTCACGGACTGTAGGTGAGATAGCATGTGCAATAGCTTTGCGACTCGAAGTTAGAGAAGAGGACATGCGCTTCATCATACGACCTGCACGACCAGATCTTTTGTCAGATTTGTCGTCATTCCCGGAAGATGTTGAGCTAGCTGTTGGTGGTGGAGAGAACTCGGAATACTCAATACTGCGGCGGCTGCTGATGGACGATGGCCGTGATTTACGGATAGGAGATGTAATATGAGTGGAAGAAAGTTGTGATGGCGACATAACGGCTGGAGAAGATGCCGAAGGTTCAATGGTGGTAGTAGAACGCCGACGCTCGGAGATTGAAGAACGACGGTCGTTGATGAGGTCTTTGACCATTGCAATAGATGATCGCCTCTCATTATTAGTAGTTATGGTAGTTTTAGATGACGTTGATAAACGCCTGTCGAGTGAATTCTCTTTCGGACTAGCAACGGCTTTCTGGTGATCTATTATCAGTGGTGATTCTCTTAATGCTAGAGGTTTATAATTTGAAAGATCTTTGCCAACTTCTGGCTTTCGAGGAAATGGCTGATTAGGGTCTCTAATAATGCGCGCCGTGACCTGAACCGATTCAGGTCGAGATTGAGTCGCCCTGAGTTCAGAAGTGGGAGTAGGCTTCAACATAGCTACTCTTTTCTGAATAGAACTTGACCTATCACGTCCTTTAGAAACCTCTGGCGATCCCTCTCGTGAAATATTACGGGCTGGTGTATGCTTGGTCAAAACATTTGTGCGTTCTGCAATGGAAGGAGTTCTCGATGGAACGAGAACACTACTTCTTCGAACAGAAAAGAAGGTAGGTGATGCACTCGGAGTTGGTCCTAATGTGGATGGAGTTGCAGAAGACTCAGGTGCTAGATTTTGAAACTTCTCGAATGCTTTAATCCTGTTCGCAACACCAGATCCCACACTAACCTTTTTAGAAACCACAGCTGCAGCAACAGGCTGCATGCTTAAGCGGTTTAGTAAGTTCGCAGAAGATGAGACGGGCCGAGAAACAGGTCGGTCACCACCAGGCCGTGCAGTAAGGGGTGGAGGATTAGAATTGACTGATTGCAGCGGGCTCGAGACAGTTCGTGAAATTCTGATTTCATTCTGTGTCGGTTGAGGAAACAAAGGACTGATTGGTGATTTAGCCACCGACACAGGCTTTGCATCCTGAATCACAGCAGATTGCAGCTCATCCATGAGCTCGTCGTCCGAGGAGAAGTTGTCTTCCGAATTAGGACCACTCATATCAAAACTAGTCCGAATTGGCTCAATGCTGCGGACTTTCTTCTTTTGTGACAAACTATATCCAGGATCGAAAGGACTTTCCGTCAAGGTCTTTTCAGATGTCTTGAAGATGGGTTCACTGGCAGAAGTTTGCAAAGGTTCAGTGGAAACAGGTTGGATATCTGCAGCAGCCCGCAAATCTTGAGCGCTCGACATTGTGATGGGGATTTGTGGCGAATCCGGTATGACCTCAGACATAGCTTCAGATTTGGCATCTTGCTGTTCTTCTCCATGAGAAGCCGTGGTAGCCGTCGTATTATCCTTTATCGTATGTTGGGATACGGAATGATTAAGACCGGTAGCTACTTGCTCAGCACCTTCAAACTCCTTCGACATCATGATTTCACCGTCTAGTTCTGAAGTTGGCAATGATATCTTTACAATTGGTTCGGTTTCAGTACCTTCCCACAAATTGAAAGGGGGAAGTTTCTCAGCAGTATTATCTTTGGTCACTGCCTCAGTGGATGGCGCTTCATGAACGGTTTCTTCTGTCGACTCCGAAATAGAAGATGCTCTTGTTGATTCAGCTTTTTCTGAAGGTCCAATAGGGGATACTGGATAGGAGTCGCTTCTTGTAGCATCTGAATCGTCCGTTTTCAGAGCAGAACCGGTATCAAGTGCCATCGCGGCGGATTTGTCTGCATTGGCCATGTCAGTCAGCAAAGCTAAGGTGTCTTGAATTTCCTGTGGGGCGCCCTGTGATATCCGTGGGCTCAGCGCGGAAGGTATCTCGAGATTTCTATTGAATGTTGAGAACTTTGGAGAAGTGGGAGATGTTTGTGCAGATGCAGATGCACTCATTTGCCTCTTCCGCATTTCCATAGCCTTCATAAGTCTTGCCTTCTCCGGTGTAATTGTTGGGACCTTTGCATTGGGAGTGGCTGACTTTGTTGACAATGTTGATCGAACCGAGACCCCAGAACTGGTGTTGGGTCGCCCACCACTTGTATGAGGGCGGGAAGGAAAAAACGTGGGTAGGGTTCCATTTTCAGGAATGGAAGGTGGTGACAAACTCATACTGGGAGGCTCTCCAGAATCCTGCGAGTTTAAACTCGCCCGCCCCTTTTTCGACCCCCCCTTTGTAGATACTTTCAACCCCTGTGGAAGCGTCGACACTGGACGATAGGTAGGAGTTCCTCCAGATGTAGTAGTCTTACCTACATCGAGGGAAGGGCGAGGTCCAAGTCTGACTTTAGGCTTGCCGTTAAGCTCGTAAGATGGGAGGCGGTACAAATCAGGTCGTGCCGACTGGGATGATTTTCGAGGTTCTTCGTCAATTGTTGTGATAGGCGATGATGATCCGAACTCAGCTTCACGCGGTTCCCTTGGGGGCGGCGGAGAGGTATCAAGATCGAAACTCAAAAATGCTTTGGAACGTGGTGGAGGAGGAGATGTATCGTTGTTGTCCGTTTCTGCAACCATAGAAG
This sequence comes from Sclerotinia borealis F-4128, assembly GCA_000503235.1. Taxonomy (NCBI): domain Eukaryota; kingdom Fungi; phylum Ascomycota; class Leotiomycetes; order Helotiales; family Sclerotiniaceae; genus Sclerotinia; species Sclerotinia borealis. The sequence continues at coordinate 116,989 of KI628585.1, read as the reverse complement.
AGAAAGTAAATGAATTCGGTAGATCTGGCGGTAGGGTGGTCGGATCAACTGTTGGCTGGGTCCCAGATGTTGAGGTAATAGTTTGTGCAGTAGGGGGGCGTTCCTCCTGAACTGTGGATTGCCTTTTTATTCTAATATCCTCCTCCTCATCCTCTGCAATTTCCATTAAACGTCGTCGGCGCAAAGAACTAGTCGAAGATGAGACCGATCCAGAGGCAGTATGTAGTGAACAGGCGGCAGAAAGGGTCGTATCCCGCAGCTCCTTCGCGGTGGTTATTTCGAATATAGTATCGTGTGGAGTAAACTTTTCGGTAACAGCATTAAAATGAACAGTGACGCGAGCTATCAGATTATCAGATTTTAGAATTCAAAAAGAGAAAAATTTGCGAGGGATCAACTAGGAAGCCCACCTTGAACCAGTCTCGAACATCCATCCGGTACATATTTAATGACTACATTCCGTCGCCTATATCGTAGAAACCCGAACAGCGGCGATGGTTCCTCATATTGTCCAATCTTATTTCTTACTTCCACAATTCCCCCGTTCCCGCGGCCCATCAACTCTATTTCGTCTCTGGAAGCATACTTAAGAAGAAACCTACAGTACCGAGACACGATATCAGTTTACTAGATATAACAAGATATTGGATATAAGCATACCATCCTCCTGGCTCAGCTACCGCAGCATCGTATGCTTCTTTGACCTTCGCATCATCCAAGCCATTCAGCGACATTTCCTTGCGAATCTCCTCTTAAATTGGTTGGTGGATCAGGTAATTCTACCAGTCTTCCAGTCTAAACATTCAGTTTGATTCAGGGGTAATCGTATTTGTACCGGTACATGATATGTTGCAATGCAGCTCATCTGCAAGCTCCCAGAATGAATGCAATTGGAAGCCGAACAAAATGGCAAAATTCCAAAAAGATCCAAAAATCTCAAAAGCAAAGAAAGCAAAAGTAGTAGAGTTGTTTATCGGTAATTATTGATTCCAGTAAAGCTTCCAGAATGCGACAAGTTAGAAGTTCGGGTCGCGCTTAAATGCCTCTAGTCGCGAATTTGAAGATCATCTTTGGGCGCGCTGGATATCTGATATGAGGGGTTGGGTTAGGTAGATAAGAAAGATCATGTAAGGTATCTCGTTCTCAACGTCTTCAACATCTGAATATATATTGTTGATATGTACGCTTCAAAGATTTGAAGAATTCCCCCTTTACTTTACTTGAGTACAAATTGAGCCTTTCTCCCCGCCTTTTTCGATAAGTATTCTCTGGGGATAGGAAGGAATGGGGTGATTGTTCATGCGACTGAAAGTGTAACAGTTGTGCTTCATTACCGCATAGATGAAGGAGACTGACCAATGATTGGAGTTGATATAGATGAAGTTTTCATTGAGTTGGATTAATTGGATTGGCGGTAAATTGTTCTTGTCGAGTACAGTAGTAACAAAGTACCTATGTATACTATAAAACTTTCCCTATTTTATTGTAGTAAATATCACTGTGGATAATAACGTTATTCCATGAGATGTCGATGATCTACATCTTGTTAATTGTTTCATTTCTTGTCTGTGATTTTTAAATAACATCATTTTATTAGCAGTTGTCCGGGATGGTTACGAGATCCAATATCTAGGGGTATGTATGCAAATAGAACCCTTAATCAAATAAACTTCAAATGTAATTTCAATGGTGGGATGTATTTGGGATGTCGATGCAGAATGCTATGCTTGTGCGATGTTGCCAGCAATGCGGGACCCCCTTTTTGGAATATAACGCCAAAACGTAGCTAACAAATCAGCTGAAGATTACCACCTATTTACAATCTAACCTTTCATATTATAAAACACTCTTATGATGCATTGGTCAGTGCACGAAAATGAACATTTCTGTGAAAAAGTCACGTGTTTCCTATGATAACTCTATAGGTCAATCTTCAATATTAGTACACTTCTCAAAACAATCGATAAAACAAAATCTGAAGAGATAATATTTAAGAATACTATTCAATCTATATAAATATAAGCTTAATATATTTAATATACCTCCGGAGGACGAGCTTTGACTTCGGCCCCTCGGTGCCGGAAAAACGATTCGCCTCGCTGCGCTCTTCGAATCGTTTTTCTAGGGCACCTCCGTTCCTACGTCGCAGCTCGTCTATTTACACTATGATACCGGCTTAACCCGGTGACCGGTACAATGACCGAATACCATGCACAAAGACTTCAAATATCTAGAAGAACTCTGTAATGACTCCTAGATACAATAGTTCTACAAGCTATTATATCAAACCATGATATATCCATCGTGCTAGCCATAAATTACAAACAAGAATCGGGTGGTACAACCATTTATAACCACCTTCACCTCCACCTTGCTTGTCGTGCATACTCATGGGCAGCCTCGCTGCGGTTTACCCATTGAGCCTCGGGATCAACCCGTGAATCGTGTGGACGCGACATAACCTTCAACCCAGTGAAATTACATGTTCCAGCAAAATCACACTTGAACGTACCAGAAAGCTCCTTGCCCTTATTGGTAAAAGTTATGCTCTCCAACGTTCTATCAGAGCCGAGTTGAATCTCCCCTTCACCGGTCTCTTCCCCCCTCCAACGATATCGCCAGGTAGGTCGCCGAGCTGTAGGCTTGTCATTAGCCTTTAGGAAGAATGCGCTTTCTGTGTAATTATTCGGGTTGCTATCATTCGCATCATAGCGGGGAATGTCGCTCATTAAAACATCTCCATCCTCATCCATGTAATCATCTTCGCGTTTTCTCTTTCCGCTTTCATTTTGGGACCTTGGTACAGGAATGGGTCTTTCGAAGCGCATAATTCCCTAATTATCAGGTTAATTCGTGGATACCAAATACGAGGATAGGATGGAAATAATACCTCGACAACTATGAAATGAAACATGGCAAACATTTGTTGTCGTCCGTTTCTGTTTTCGAGATAGATATCAAGGGTAAGTTCCGAGTCTTTCTCTCCCCACTCGTCCTCAATATCTGGGCATTCAATCACATAGGAGCCACGAACATCCCATGAGCCTTCTGATTCTGTAGAATCTAAAATGGTTCGGTTACCGCCGACCGATGTCCGTACCTTCTTTGCAGCTGGCTGTCTAGAATCAGGTTCATCACCACCATCATCTGCAAACAGGTTTGAGTGTGTGCTAGTACTTGGGGCGAACTTTCTAGCTGTTTGTTTCTTTCGTGGTTCTGGCACAACTGGGCGCATAGTATGAGAAGCACCGTCTGCAAACAAATTGTCATGAGTGCCTGTGCTTGGTGCAAATTTTCTAGCCGTCTGTTTCTTTCGCGGCAGTGGCAAAACCGAGCGTGCTGCATAAGTTTCGGTTTCGGCAAACAAATTGTCATGTGTGCCTGTGCTTGGTGCAGATTTTCTTGCTGTCTGTTTCGTTCGGACTGCTGGAGGTATCTAGGGTAGATGGGCAAGGCTTAGTCCTGTGTTTACAATAATGAAATGGGATATGAAATCTGTTGGACAACAGTATGAAGAAAGCGGAAGCCAAACCCACCGTACACAGGGTTGGCTTGAGGTAAAGGGATTTGTACATAAAAAAGATGAGAGCCAAGCTATTTCAATCAAAATAAAGGTTTCTTCTTCAATTTCGCACACTGATGCGAATAAGAATTATAGGATGTCTATGGAAAGTTCTTTCCGACTGTACTTGCCCAATGACCAACCTCAGCTTAGAGATTAGAAGACATCAAAACTTACAGATTCAGACCATCTCGGTGTTACTACTGACTTAGGTGAGCTAGACTTTGGGGTTTGTCTTCCAATTTTCTTTGGTGTATCTTCCTTGGACCGAGCTGCTGCCCGCTCAATATCACGCATTTGATTCCAAACAGCATCTCTACTTCTTCCCACCACAATCCAGCGATCTGGTGAGGGTCGTACATTGCCTACCCAAGGGGCATCCACTGACACGGACTCCAATCCCATTTTATCTGCAGCTTCAGCTAAGGCGGCTCGATTTTCAGTTTTGACAATGATAATATCCAGATTTGCTGGCCGTCCTGTGGCGGTTTTCGGAAATGCTTCGCCCAGGTACTTCTGTGGATTGGCTTCAGCCTTCTCCTCGGCTGTCTTGAGATTTTTCCAGCTACCATCTCTCGCGATTTTGTTTTGTTTCTTGAAGTCCTTGTTTAATTGCGTTTCTGCGGCCTTAAGCTCTGGAGACATTTTCTTCTTTGCTTCTCTCAACCTCAATTGCAGATCGGCTATAGATCCAGATTGATTCAATCCTCTAAAAGCACATTGAGCTTTCCACCATCCTGCTGACTTCGGTTCGATACTTTTGGTACCACCTGGCTTAGGGCTTTTTGGAGGTAGAAGCTTTTCAGCGTAGGGGTCATAAGAATAATCATCTTTGCGCAATCCTTCTCCGCTGCATGTGTAGGTCACGGATTTGAATTTATGTTCCAATGGTGGAATAACAATTGGATGCAAGTCAGCCATGGTGGTCGCAATTTGACAAGTTTAGATATTTTGATGATTGTTGCGAAAGCCTCCAGGGTGTCCTCGACGTTGATATTGCTGCGAGAACTCGCGCTTGAACGACAGAAAGGGGATATAATGAATGATCCCCAATCAAGTCCCCGAAGACTCGAACACCAGTATTAATTTACTCGAAAATCTAAAGAATGTACAAAGGACGAGAATCAGGGAATTATTGATGTTGTTCAAAAAATGTATCAAAGCAGAGGTTTGGGGGTTCGGCAGCCTGACGTCGTTGACCAGCCTTGTCGCTAGCGTCATCTTAGCGTGGCGGCACCAAAAAATCATCAAGCCCGTCTGCCCGCCCTGTTAGAAGACAAAGGTTGAAAGGTATAAACCACCATCAAATCAAATCAAAACCGATATACCACAATCTACACGGCATTACCCTCCTTTCTCCCACGAATACAGAATCTAAAGTTTATACATTTCGCAACGATGGTTGAATTAACAGAAGTTGAGGATGAGTCCTTCGAGCAAAAGCAAGCCGGTCCATCTGAGGATGATTACTACACTGATACTGGTTAGCCTCCATTGACTGCGACTTCCCTTTACAATTAGCTAATATACGAGGATTAAAGATTCCGAGATCTCCTCTGACGAAGAGGATAATGTCGCAGATGAGGAAACCTTCACAGATCGCATAAGTGCTTTGAAGGACATAGTACCAGCATCCACTCGATCTTTTATTTCTAACGGGGTGGATACAACCACAAGCTGGATTAAATATGGTTTAATGTTTGGAGGCAAGACATTATGGGTTGTGAGCACAAGTGCTTTGTTATTGGGAGTTCCATGGGCATTGGCATTCGTGGAGGAGCAACAAGTAGTCGAGATGGAGAAGGAGATGAAGATGAGGGAGATGGGTGGAGAGGCATGTCATCCCAATTGAATTTGGAGTGGGATATTTCATGCTAACATCTTCTGCAATAGCTACTTTCCTCGGGCACAGACACAGCAGGACAGTTGAACGCACAGCTCGGCTCACAACAAGGAAAACCAGCTTTGTAATGAACGAATTTGTGATGACACGATACAAAGGAACGAGTCCAGATGGATGGAGATATGATAACTTTGTACATCAGTGAGTGGCTTTTGAGGGGGCGCATGATTCAGAAGGTTTACGACCATAAAACCTATGTTGTATTTCTAGTTCTTCTCACCTCATGAACAAATAATTTCTTCGATAAATACTCAAAAGTATATCTACAAAATCCAGCTCAATGCCAAATTCAATATTCATGGTCCAAACGGTCAGAACTTTTTAAAATTTCCCAGATATTGTCGCTTTAGCCGCCATCTCCCCGTTATCATGAATCTGCTAGGATCATACCCCTGTGTTAGATATCGAGGGTCCACTCCCCCATGTTATTTGTATATGCGTTTTAGCAATTCCTATGATCGTACTCATTCATATAAGTGAATATTTAACCTTCATACTTTCTCTCTTCTCTTACCAATCTGCGAGGTCGGATCAGCAAACTTTCGAGCGAATTCAGTCAATACAATCAAGATGTCGAGAACGCCGTTATTCCTAAACTTCGGTGGAGATTCGAAACGAAACCGTCAAATGTCCTGGTTACTGGCGAGTTCTTCAAGAAGGAAGGAGCGAAGGTAAACTTTTTATTGGGGGATAATACTGGACAGGAGCTGACAATGAGACAAGATGGCCTTTGGTTTTGAGATTTTGGAAGGGTTCCATCCACTCCGGTACGACATGACAAACTTTGAAGATGACGAGACAAAATTGACCAATTCTCTACGCAGAGGTCCTCTGGCCTGTTGCCATTCTTTCTGCTATATCTGCTATAGTCGTATATTTGAACCAGCACATCAGCAGTGATGTTACACTTCCAACCAGTATCGTAAGTACTCTGCACAGCCTATGGTTAGAAAGTGGGGTCTGACAGAATCAAGGTTCCCTCACTATCCATTGTTGTAGGTTTGGAGCTCGTTTTCCGTAACCAAACAGCCTACAATCGATTTTGGACGGGCCGATGCCACTTCAGCACTCTCACAACTTCGATTAGATGTCTCACGCGACACTTACTTGTACTCGTTCCTGCCCCAGCTCCCCCCGACCATCAATACGATTCGGGGACTCCACAGAATGAGAGTAGTACGGATAGCTCGGCATATAAGGATTGTGATGGTACAACAGATGAAAAATATCAGCCGCTGTCCAAAGCACTTGAAGCCAAGACGATTGAAACAGTCAAGATTTTGATGGCGATGCTCTATACGGTCAAGAACCATCTGCGAGCCGATTGGGGCGTGGAGCTTAGTGCGGGAACAATATTGACAGAAGAAGGCGAATTTTCTTGGCCAGAGGAATATAAGAAGCTGTTGCCGCCAGGCTTTAAAGGTCACGAACATATGGGCTTAGGTCTGACGTTGCAGCTGGCTACTTATATCGAGAAATTTATCAACATTGGTTGTAACTTGTAAGTCAAAGTCATTCAAATTCTTATTTTGGGCCATCTAACAAAACGCCCTAGGACCTGGTTTAACAACTCTTCTTCCTCCCAGATGCTCTCCGAACTTAATCAATTCGTTGCAGCCTACGGTAACATGGAAACAATTCGACTCGCACCTACCCCTGTTGCACATCTCATCCACTCCAAGCAGACGCTCGCCCTCTTCTGTTGCATTTTACCATTTGCCATGGCCGCTGAGATTGGCTGGTGGACAGTCCCCCTCGTTGCATTTGTAGCATTTGCCCTCTATGGTATCGAAGGAATTGCTCAATGGCACGAAGATCCTTTTGGAAGAGACAAAATCGATATCAACATGGACGACATCGTGGATGATGCAAGAAGAGAGATTGAGGTAATGTTGGAGGCATGGAAAAGTCAGGGATTGAATGGAAAGGGACTTTTTACACCAAGCTTAAGTGCACCTTATACGCCCAGAGCGGAATATGGTACTTTGGGTTCAGAGATACTCGTCTGAAGCAGTCGTAACTTGGTAACGAAGGGATTAGATTGATGTGGTTGCATTTGCATTTCTGAGGAGTTCTATATCCTTGTCTGGTTGCTTTGCTGCAAGCGTTAAGCGTTTCTTGGGCGGGAGATTGTCCAATTCGTTCCATCTAGTTTCTGGCAAAACGAAGAATGGTTACTGGTGGGATTTGTTCATTTGACGGATCTTTTAGGATTCAATTTTCTTTTTTCAAAATTGTCATCTGGGAAGTTTTACAAATAAGAAGTTTTGAGGAGTTTCATAGGAAAAATTTGAACATTACAAATAGTTTATTCAGTCATTAAACATGACCTTGAGTTTTCCTGGCTCTCTCATTTGATAGGCCAATTCTAGTGGTGCAGTGATAAGTGTAAATTTCTCAAGATTGGTTAGGATTGCGGTGATTTAGCATCCCCTCGACTGTCAGAATCCATGTCTTTAGCCATTGGGGTAATGTAGAGTGGGAGATCTTGACTGATAGGCTAGATTTTAGCTCCGTGCACCCACAACACTACTCGAAGATAACAGGTTCGTGAAAGTCTATATTCAATAGATCATGAAACTTCACTCCTTTGCCTTTATAAAAGAACGCCCCTTTATCCTGCCACGAGAGGCACTTCAACGATAGCTCATAATGCTGCTATGATTGATTCATCCAACTCCCAACGTCAACTTGCTCGCAATGAGTGCTCGCGTATCAAGGGAGAAAAAGCATTCAGTATTGGAATGACATTCAGTCAAGTAAGCTGAGCTGAGATGTATTCATGTCATGAGTGGGTTGACCTAGTATCATGTCATGTTCCCGATCTCCTGGCCAGCTTTATTATATAAGCTGCCTCTAAAAATGGAACCACCGAACAAGGTGGAATAAACATATGTATGGCTCCAAATGATCTGTTGAAGCCGACAGGAATTGATTTCGTAACATAGAGGAGGCGTTATAGTACCACGCAAAAGCGTTTGCGTTCGTTTGGTGCTCGTTTGATGGAACCTCCAACCTCCCCCAATTCATCTCCGTTCTGGCGTATACTTCTGTTCTCCTCGAGATCTAAAAAGGGATCATGCACATTGTTTAATTGCCTGGCAATCTCTCCTTCTTCTTCGATCATCTCATCCAATGTTTGAAGTTGGCCTGAAGGAGCGGGTGCAAAGTGTACTATGGCTTTTTTAGACGAGTGCTCTGATTCTCCGCGTGGATCTGAGTCTTCTTCGTGTGTATTCATCGCAACCATATCTGATGTTAATGAAGCTCTCTGCAATTGCGTGGTTGGGAGAACCGGTCGAGCTCTATCTAGTTCATTCTCAAGTGTCTGTGGTTGTTCTCTTGATGTGGAGGCTTCTAAGAGGTGTTTGGCCAAGACTCGTGCTGATTCTTTTGCCGCCGACTTCTTGCTCGAGGGACTTCGTTTTAGTTGTCTCCGACGCTCTTTTCTTCGTTGTATTGGGATAATTCCCCAATCTATGGCTGTTTTTGCGTCACTTTTAGCTTTCGGCCAGTCTCTATTCTCAGTATTCTGCCTTGGTTGTGACCGCCCTTGGGGTTTGGTGATCTCGGGTGGTTCGCTTGCATTGGTCATAGGTTGTGGCAATGGCGATATTGTTATTTTGTTCTGTCGATTTCGAGTGTCTTTTTGCTTCGCTTGTATCTTTATCTGCGCTACAATGACTTCATCTTTATCCTTCTTTTTATCTCGTATAATCCAGGCTTTCTTTCCTGGAAATTCTTCTGTTGGCCCTAAACACATGTCAGAAGTAGTCTTGTCAGGAGGATCCTACACCACTCACAGAATCGGTGCCAGAAGCATTGATCAGCTCTGTAAACCATCCTTTCGGTGCTGGTTTTGACATATCCTCTGCTGTACTTCCTGTAACAGATCTGGTATATTCGTGTGGCTTTCTCTTTTGTGTATGCGGGATTGAAACTCTGATCACTGACGAGCTTGGCTATTATGAAGTCTGCGCAGGATATATAATAAACCATAATGAAAAGTTTATCGAGGTGGAGACAAAGCTTATTTATTGTTGTATTTGACTTTTGTGATGGGGTTTGTAGTTGAAGCGATACCAATCTGAAGTCGTTTTATAAGAGAATAGGTTGAAGCTGAGAAAATTAGATAGTGAATCTTCGATTTCTAAAATATTATGTACTGGTCACTGTTGACAAAAATAAGAGCAGAAAATCAAGTGTAATTATGATTTATTTATTTATTCTCAATGAGTGTAAACTTGACCGGTCTTGAGCAATTGCTCTCAACATAGGTATCATACCAGATAATCGCAAAACCTTTCCGTAATGCGAGAATCAATCAAATCATTCCTTTGGTATCAATTCTTCACTTCTCCATCACCGATCTTAAGTTGTGACAACGCCTGCAACCCCAGTTTCTCTTCGTTCTCCTCTGCATTGTGTCCCTCGATCTGCTCTTCCTTCTGTGTCATTTTTGCAAGCTTATCCCCAAGATTCTTGCTCCAGACCCGAGCCTCCTGAGAATACATATCCCGACATCTCTGGACTTGCTCACGATATCTCTCTGCATGCCTAGCATGAGCCGTCTCAATACGAATCTTGGCACATGCCTTATGAATGACATCCTGATCGTGTGGAGTCAAGAAACAACTTTCTCCAGGATATTCTTCGAGTGGCCCTGGGGAGTCGTTAGTATCCATATCAAAGTAGAAGGAAAGGAGGAAATAGATATTAGTGAGATTACATACAATGAGCACGCCAGAACAACTTGTCTGCCATGAAGGTAATGGTGCTTTCGCTAGCACCGGAACACACTTCTTCCATCTTGCGACGATGGCTGTCGTAATCTCGCAAGGCGTCCTCCATGGTACTAACATGGGTTCCTTCGTCAACCAACTTGTTTACCATGTACTCCTTGAGAGATGGAAGGGACATGAGCGAAAGTGGCATCGCGGAAACTGGCCTGGTTGCATATGGAATGGGTGGAGCTTGCATGGCTGGAGTTTCCATGGTTGAATGCGGCATGTTTATGGTATGGATATTGTGATTACTTTCAAATGTATTATTAGTTGAAAGTATCCTTGAAAGTATCCTTGATGGATGTAAATATTGTAGATAAAAAAGTAGAATATCAAAGTCGCATGCAAGTTTATCTCGCAAGAAGTCAACAAATGAATACCCACCGGAATCCAAACGGTACACACAATCAAGCTAAGCAGCCTAAAACCGTACCATATTTTCCAATCAAATTCTCATTTACGGAAGAAAGACGGACTTTACCGTAATGAAATGAAATGAATAGTCAATAAATGAATATCGACTTTCGTAATATCAGATGAAGCTAACTACTGGACCCACATCTATACTGTCAACTAATAATATCTCTTCTCGGGATTCTGATCTCATCTCATCTTCAACTACCCTTTCCCAGAAAAACACAAAACATCATGCATACAAAGAAGTAGAAACGAACTCCTACTCTAACCTAGCAACTTCTCTTCGGCTCGAACTCGAACTCGAACCATGCGTGCAGTGTAGCGCTAACTCCTCTTCATTCCATCAACCCGCAGTCTACCCAAGTCCCAACAGGATTTCTCGATTGCCATACGATCTAGATCTCAATCTCAATCTCAATCTGAATCTGGATCTAAATCTGGATCTGGATCTAGGTACGAAAGTAGTCTCAATACTGTCATTATCATTGTCATTATCCCAAAACAAACTACATACCAACCTAACTATTCACTTCTAATCAAAGTTGACTTTATAATATCGATATCGATAAAACATCCCATCCCACGCCTCAATTCAAGATCTCAATTAGAGCTCAAAAGGAATTTTATTTATCTATTCATTCGATGGGAATTAGGGCTGTCTGCTGGGAGACTTGTGGATATGATATTCGTTCGAAGGAAATTGTTCCTTTGAATTTGAATTTGTTATGGGTAGGCTCTTGATAGTGTAGTACTCGAATATATGTGGTGAAAGTGATGAAAGTCTTTTCTATATGAGTATGTACTTGCAGTCTGGACATTGTACTCAAACATTGAAGCCGCCTTTCGCCACTTATGTGTTTACTTGGCTTTTGTTAATATAATATGGAATAGATATCTACTTTGTTGGGAGATCTGAGACTAGAATTTTTTGCTCTTTCTACTTCTCAAGATTTCATAAAGAAAGAAAGAATCATACGAGTTTTAGCAATTCATGGTTTATTGGACTGTGTAGTAAAATAACTAGACGATTCTCGATGGCCCGTTTTTAATTGATATACTCTATTGCCATAGCTAGAGGCTAGAGCCAATAATCTAGTCTCTCATGCTATTAATATACACACTCAACCTTGCTTGATTTTCTCCATTTCCCACTCGATCCATACTATATCGGTTTTATTCTTACAGCCAATTTTCCCGTTTACTCCAGCTACCATCCCTCCAACTGACAAGATACATAGTTCCTCCTCATCATATCAGCGTTCACTTCTGCGATCGTTTCGACATTAATCTAAAATCTAAAAAGTGATTTATCCTAATTATTGAAATAATCAAATAGTTTAACTATGAATTATTCATCGCCTCTTGGTGGTGTTCCATCTAAGGATTATTGTGCCCCCGCTGGCAATTTCCGGTAACCATAACCGCCCTTGGGTTGTCTCCCATCATCATTTGCAAGTTAGACCAAATCATTGCCATTCGCTCATCATTGAGTCCCATAACTTCAAATTTTCGGTTGAGCTCAAAATGTTGATTTGACGTTATCGGTGTATTGAGAGCGGACGATGAAAACAATGGCAACTCGGCAGAAAGTCTGTCATCATCATTAGTACCTGTTCGATTTCCTTGAAATAAAAATTGCCCCTTCTGTTCCGTATGGGCCTTTGCCCTTTCTTGATTTCCATCTCAAGTTTCAATGGTGATGAGTTGAAGGATTTGAATTTTTCCATTTTGTTGATTCTAGAACTCTGTTCTATCTTCGGGGGTCTGAATGAGAATGTAAACACACCATCATCATGCATTACATTTTTGATTCGTGTATTGCCCTCCATTGTTTGATGAATCGTGATGGTTGATTGGGAACTAATGGTGCAAAGGTGTAACTGGGAACAGAGGTTGTAAGGCCGGAGAAATGAGTTTCCAAACTGAGAAAGGAATATGCAAACGACAATACCTATTGAATTCAGAAAGAGCATCGATGGTTCATTTACCGATCGTTTTGGTATGTTCACAGTGAGGCCTTTGGGCAATTATGTGTTTTTCTAGGTACTTCTTTCCTATGTATTGTAGGCTACATTCATGCTGTATCATATACGATTTGTACTACACTTTTCAACAATTCAACAAGCTTCTGAAAGGAAAAACTGCACATTGCTCAAGTAAACTGATATTGAAGGCTTGAATACAAGATTAACCACATGAGGTTGCTAATTTCGGGTATTCTCGCGCCATCCTTCTTTGCCTTAAACAACATGAGTTAATCGCTGGCTTGCTCATTGCAAGACAATAAGCCTAGTGTCTTGCAATGAGCAATGAGCAATGACTTCTTTGGCTCAAGCAATTTGTTGCGCAGGGAGATAAGGCTGGGACTCAATCAGCGAAATCAAAAGAAAATAGATCTTGTAAATCATGATGCATTTCCTGTGGGTGCCCCGGCGAAATGGTAATTATGGATGCGAGCCGTAAAAATTGTGAATATCTCGTTGAGCTTAGCTCAAATAGGAGAAGATATGGTTGGATTTAAGGTCGAAAATGATAGTATTCCGTCCGAGCCATCCAGTTCTCAATTTCATCCCGCATTGTCACCTCGCCCTTTACTGTTGGGTGTACTGTTGGATGTTACTGATCAATAGTAGTAAGTGCCTTGTCCAGCATCCCATGGAGTTTGGCTTTGCTTATACGAGCCGTCTCGTCAATAGCGGTTTTGACATGTTTGACTGCGATATCGGCACCACGCCTAATGCATCGACGCTCGAACGTTTCCACTGTCATAACTTCACCCGTGGTAGGATCTTTGATGAGTAAGTCGGGGAGTAAGAGGGGAGGGAGTGGTGCGTTAGTTGCGGACGGTGTGAGGGTAGGCGCAGAATTGGGATTGGAAGCTTTAGAAAGAGCAAGCCAAGCAGCCAAAAGGGGTGAAGGTTTTGAGCTTTGCGAATCGAATTCAGAAGCGAAATTCGGAGACTGCTTAATGGCCTCTGGATTAGGTGAATCCTTGCGTCCAAACAATTCTGGGGCCTGTTTCTGTGATGTTGGAACTGGCACAGAAGCTGGTGGATCCTGGGGTTTCTCAAAATGATTCTGAGCTAGTCCTTCAGACTGCTGATCATGGTGCTTAACAGGTTGCATTGCGATGAGGTCTACTTGCTGCTGAACAGATTGAGAAGCTGGTGTTCTTTGGAGTTCGGAGACCTCTGGGGCTTGTTCCAGAGTTTGTTGAGCAGGTCGTGTATCAGGCCAGCTTGGGGTTTTCAAGGTCTCTTCAACGAAATCTGGATCTGTTCCTGGAACTTGTTGAGCAGTTTGTGGGGTAGGTGATATTGGGTTGACTCTGATTTGTTCTTGAGTGATGTATTCGGGACCGCTATATCGGCCAGGGAATTCGCCGTATGCATCGTAATATTTAAACTTCTGCCACATTATCTTGTCGGTCCAGTAGTAACAAAAGTCCATACCAGTTGTTGGATTTTTTGAAATGGCGGAAGCAAGTTCGGCATGGTAAGCCCGATCAAAACTATCTGTCTCGAAATGAGGATAGATGCTACAGAGGTTTAACACCATTGACTGGTAATGTCGCTGATAATGAGGGGATCGGATGTATGACATGTTGTAAATGTAGGATGTTGTCTTTGTATAATATTGATTGTGTACTCTTTGTAGAATGCTGACCGCAATAACAAAGGTGTTCTGTCGTAAGCTTGTAGGTCTGATTGGGATTTGGCTTACTGTGTAGTGTTGTTCTCCATAGATTGACTTGATGTTGATGGGATTTGAAGCTGTCCGGGGACTCAAACGAACTATACATGAGAAAGTGGAAAGCATGGTACGGCTTGTACGGTCCTCATCTTGATTAGCTCTAGCGGTGCGAACAAGCCACGCTTTGCCGTATCTACAAGAATATGAATTGGACAGCAACCGATTAAATAGCCCAAAAATAATGACTCCTCGTGGATAAATGATGACCACACATGATTGTACCACTACGTAATCACGTATACCTTCGTACGAAGCAAGAGAGCTGGCTCAAGATCGCTTGATCTGTACATAAGTTCGGACAATTGGAAGATTGCAAATAAAAACTTCGAGGCTAGTAGAGTTTTGTGATCATCATCGAAGGCATATTATAGGCGCCGGCTTTAGAGCCTTTTGGATTTGGTCTGAACAAAATCAAACAACTTGAAGGAATATTCTTGAAAGAGCGCGCGTAAACCACCATCCCATAGTGTTGATGATCCCATTATAGTCTCACACAAAAGCGAGGATCTCGACACCTCATCATGCATGTCTCGCATTAAGTGTATTTTACTCTTTCACTTCTTTTGTGAGGGTTATTATGATTATGAATAAAACTTTAGATACTTGAAACGAGCAAACATTCTTGAAATTAATTATCTATGGGCAACGAAATATACAACTGTTGAGCCCTAGATGGCTACGCCCAGTTCTCAAGCCATTAGGTGTGCATGTTTCTCCTTCCGGAGCGAACAAATCAACAATTGTCAAAACAGTATACATACTCTGCGCGCATGAAAGGGGAGGAGGGGGTGGGGGAGGAGGGAGAACTTCACATCTCACTGGAGATGTAAATAGAACAACGAAGGGAGGTTGAAGACATATCAAGTACAGTATTATATCGAGTACGGATGAGATCAAAGAGGATTCATTCCAAATAGGCCCCATCTAAGGGAGTAATTAACAAAATCTTTGTCCGTGAATGCAAAGCGAGATTGTCGTTTCATTTAGGTGTCGGAATATTTGTTGTTCCGGCCGAGGAATGTAGGATCTGTGGGCCGGGGGAACGAAGGAAACATCATCATTTTGCTGAACATTGGTTTCAAAGTCAAGAGTGATTGAGATTGACAATATCAGCTTGATAAAATGAATAGCTTCGTACAAATATTCATTTGCGTGTGAATGAATCATTCACCATTCACCGCCCGAGTATTCTTTTTCATTTTCATATTTTATTGTTGTCATTTTCTGTCTTTCCGTATTACACTTATCTAGGTACCGTGAAACAATTCGTTCTCCACAAGCAACACGCTCACACAGCAAGATATACTCTTCAAATGTAAAGAAAAGATGGGTGGGCTTGAAACCAGTATCTGGGCCCCAGAAAATCGCCCTCCGAAATTCAATGGCTCCAGCTACAACTCTTCAACGATCTCGAAAGTGAAAGTTGTGCGAGGGAATGTACCAGCTTCTACTACTCACTGCCATCCCTCGCGAGAGATGAGTAACCTTAAGAGTGGAGTAAATGAAACCATCCGCGAAAAAGCCTTGAATGGCGGGCTATCATATAACGAGATACAAAAGGGTCCTGGTGGGCTGAGCTCCAGTCGATGGGCTCCGCGCAACTACCCTGGCAAATCAAGGGCAGCAGATCGTCAGGAAGTCTGGACTATGGTAGGTTTCCATGTATTTGCTTAGAGAAGTAAGCTAATTTTATACTTCTATATAGGATTCGCCAAACACGCAACCGGTTCCCATGCCTCACGCGCATAATGTCTCAGTCCCTGCATATTCCTCCCCAGACCTTGGTCTTCCTTACGAAGTACAACATTACATTCTTGGCATGATGCAACGGATCATGGAGGAAGGATGTTACGCTTTTGCGTCGCGATGGATTCCCGACGTACTACAAAGGAACAATTGGACGTGCTCGGAAGCGGTTGAATTGTCTACGTGGAGAAGGATTCTTCCAGAAAATGTACCACTGACAGCTCTCGCTCCTCATAGTAGACCTCTTCATCTATGCCTGGCTGATGCTGTTCGAATACGAAACTCCGCTACTCATCGTCATATATGTAGCAGCCGCGAGCTTCAACATATGATACAACAGGCAGAAGACCTAATGGGAATATTTTCCGATCGAACAAGACAGTATAAGTTTAACAAATTGTGGGCCGAACTGTTTGATTGGGAAAAACTTAGCGTCATGGACATACAAGCCGCCAGATACAAGATGGAGATGGCACTTCAGGAGATTGGTGAACGGCAAATGGACGATATGGATTGGACGCCAAACGCAATTTCATTGCAAGAAATCCCTGCGGTCAAAGTAGAAATAAGAGAGGTTCAAGAGTACGATGATTATGATGCAATGGAGATAGACTAAGAATGCACTCCACAGGGGTTACGAATATGGCGAATTGGAGTTGGATTAATCGTAGACTGTATACATTGGGAGGATTATGACTTTAAGAGTATTCATAGAATATGTATTGAGTCGGTAGGATTGCAAGTACCCCTTCTTTTGCTCTCTGGCATATATTACTCGCGGAGCTTAAGATTCTGGATTAGGAGTTCTTCTAAGTACTTTTCAGGCAAAGCAAACAAATCAAATCAAATTGTTGGACATCTCAGCTCCAGACACATCTTGCCAGAACATACATGAATATACATATTTCAAGGCTTTGAAGTCCATGTTCGCTGCGAGTTGTATTTTGGAGAAAGATTACCAGAAGAAAATCGAACAACTTGGTTATAACAGCGCACTAGGCGCACGAAACTAAAGACCACAAAGACGTATCTACAATTACGAACTGTACTCGGACACAAACGTTTCTCCATCAAAAGTCCACCCCTGTCCCGCCGGACCATAGAAGCATTCAGGTCTCTTTCCTTCATAAGCTCCAATTTCTCTCACCCACTCCTCAAACTCCCTTAAGACCTCCAACTCGACTCTGCAAGTCTCACAAACCACCATCTCGCACTTCTCGCACCGACTCGCCACCGTCTCCTCCTCACCCCACGAAGTTTTCAAACAACAACGTCCGCAAATATCCTCCCTCCCCCCTTTCCCACCGGCGTGCCCAGGCGATCCCCCAGCGCACCATGCCATGGTCCCTCCTCCATCTTCCGTCCCCAGATATCTCGTAAAGCATCTAAATCGTGCGATTCCGAAGCGGAATTGGACGCCACTCCAACCACGGCTTCTTTGGCAATGAATCCATATAATGCTTGGTTCCAAAGCTTGCTGGAGGCCATGCTGAGTTTGCTAGCGTCGATGGCCAGGGGACGCGAGATCTCGGTAAAGGATTCCCAGAAACAGCGCGCGGGCTCGAAACAATCGGGAGTGTTGTTTTCAACGAGGAATGGGTTGCGAGGGCCGATCATGCGGAGAGCTTCCGCGGAGATGGATTGGCGCCATTCTAGTTGCTGTTTTTCGTAACTGATGCTTTCCTGTCGGAGGATTTTGAAAGTAGCGAAAAGTTCTTTGTTTCGCTTCAGGTTTTCGCCTTTAGAAAGCGGTGTTGCTGTCGTTTGACCGCGGTATTGATGTATCGAGTGTTGCTGTCGCATAATGCTCTCGATGAGGTTATTTCGTACCTCGCAGTGTATACCAGCTCTGGCTAGGTAGCTGGCGTGGATCCGATTTTTGAACTCGAAAAGGATAGGCTTCTGGTTCTCCCAGTGCCGATTTGCTCTGTTGAGAGCTCGTTCGATAGGGGATAGTCTTCTGGGGTGCAGTGATTGGATGATGCTGGCAACTAGCCATGCTTCCTCTGCAGCCATGCGCCTTTCGGCTCTCTCTCGCTTTTCCTTCTTCTCCTTTTGGATCCGATGGGCATCCTTTTCTCTTCTCAGCTTCTCTCGCTGCTTTCGCTGTTTTTGATCTCTTTCCCAGCTCTCTCTCGCTTGCTTCGCTTCTCTTGCAGCTAATGCTGCGGCTTCTGCAGCCATTCTTGCTGCTTCCAGAGCAGCCAAGTGCTGGGTCCGAAGGGTGTCGTGGTGCTGGCGTGCTCTCTTCGTCTTGATGGCATCATATGCGTCTTGTAGCCGCTGGAATCTCTCGGTGGTGTCTCTTTTTGGGTTTTTATCTGGGTGGAGGGAAAGAGCGAGTCGTTTCCAGGCCTTAGAGACCTCTGATTGGGAGGCATTAGGGTAGATTGAGAGGATGAGGTAGGAATCGGTGAAAGGGGGGACGGCGACGGCAGACATGGTAATGGTGGTATACTTGGTATTAGTATTGTTGAAAAAGAGGTTGGTAATGGTATAATGAGTACAGTTAGACGTTCGAAGCAGCTTGCGTGGGGTTCTGACAAGAGGAAGGAAAGAGATACAGAGGAAGTTACAAGAAGAGATATAGATACGGTTGGAAATCACATCGCGAGAGCCGAACATAGTACTACAATTACAACAGAACCTATTGTTTAGAGCGCTCTCATAATGTTCTATTGATGCCTACGTTTCATGTTCTATTGTTTCTATTATTCTGCCGTTATTGTCGCTTAGCGGTAGGCGAGTTTCGAAGTTTTAACAATAGGGGAAAGTGAATTTGATCTTCTCGGTAAACTTCGAAACTGAAGTCATTGTCGCGACCACGTTAAATATCTCGGCTATGCTTATCTCCATAACAATAGATATTGTCTAGAGTCTCTAAATTGAGGTTTGACGATCTAGCTTTATCTTCTGATTAAGACCAGTCTATTGTGACTAATGTTTTGTATGAAAAGATGTATTTGAGGTTATTGTGTGATAATGCTCGTTCTGGATGTGTTGAATTACTGGGTCCTGTTGCGATGATTGAGTGTTGTTCTCAGTTTCCGCCATCTCATATATGATTGGTGTTTCACAAGAAACTCAGAACTGAAGCTCTCGACTAATCATACTCATCCTAGCCTAAGATTGACTTCATGAATCATTGAGCTCGTTCTTGATAACCAAATGCTATCACCATATACCTTTGGTACGATACAGGCTATTGTTTTACAGAGGAGGGGGGGTTGTAGTGTCTCCGCTAGGCATATCAAGCCCAAGTAAAGTAATGGCAACGTGAATCTCTAACTTTGAGTGTGTAAATCAAATGTATTCATCCTGTTCGCTTCATGCTGACTAGAAAGACATTTTATTCCAAATTAAACACTTGAGTGTTTCGGCCAAACGAACTGGTCCCATGTACGGATTATGATATTGGCCACTTGTCTCTAATGTGACAATTGTCTACTAACGCCTGAATGATCTCATCTTGAGTTCATTAATATTTGAGCCAGATCAGTCTATATCCAGCATATCAGTCTCAAGAAGACAAATTCATACATAAACCACTAGATCCTTCTCCTGTAATGCAGCTATATGATCTAATATATCGCGTATCGGCCATAAAAATATTCCAGCTACAATCATGGATTCGGGTACTAAAATGAACATTACTCACACAAAATTGATAAGTCTCCAAGTCTCCAAGTCTCTAATGAATCAACATCTGTCACTTCCACAATATCGTCTTATTCTCCTGTAACCATCATCTCAAATTCAATGATATTCACCACACTACAGCACACAGATCCCCAATAACGTCAATATCATAACCTGCAAAAACAACAATGTGTTTACCGCAGAACGCCAAGTCTGGCACCAATTACAATAAATCAATCTTCCATCCGTAAGTATTCTTTGTCAGACAGGACACCAAAAATTCTTACCGGCCAATAAATGTATTGGCAGTCTCATACCAGAGCGAAGATGCTATCGCTACAAGTATTCGGCAAAGACTCCAGAAAGTATTGTGTCACACCAGAGAATCCACCGTGCTTCATTCGGTACCAACACTATCTCGAAGTAGGATTTATCATATGAATCTAGTTATGCATGAATTATTTCCAGCCTTTCGTTTTCATTATTTCCCCCCATAATTATCCATGAGCCGTAGGAAATCATACGGACGTGAGGAAAGATTCTCATGCCGAAAATACGTGTTTGGGGTAAGGAATGGATGTATATGCACGCAAAGGGTAGAAAAAACAAGTCACATCAAAGAACAAAATCGGTTTCAGAACTTTCCATAGATATGTTCACTTTGATATATTATGTATTGTATAATACAACACCGACCCGTGCTCCATTACTCTACTCGATTATATTCCATCCAACAACTAGCTCCACTTCATTCCAAAAATAACCACACTATAGTAGAAACCAAAATCAACAATCCAAACCCCAAACAAACACCAAACATTAAATCCCCACTTCCGGTCCCTCCCCCTCTCTCCCTCTCCCTCTCTCCCTCCCCTCTAACCCAGAGTCAAAGCGTCAAGCCAAGAAATTTATCCCTAAAGCTAAAAAGCTTGGTAGTGGGACAAAGACTTGGCGCGGTAGTGCTAGCGAGTGTTAGCGAGTATTATTAGTTTGTGTTGGCGAGTGCTAGCTTATGTTAATCGGTAGGCTAGATATTGGCTAGATGCATCTATCTATTTTGGGAGATGTTGATGATGATGATGATGATGATGATGATGATTTGATGATTTGATGATGCGTGTTAGATGGGTAGGGTAGGCTAGTTGGGTTTGGGTGGATTGATTGGGTGATTAATGGATGATCGAGGATCCTGATGGTTGATGGATGTTTATTGAATTTTAGATTCGGGGCAATGTGTAGTAAATTGAAATTTACCAGTAAAAAAAACACTGGTATAAAAGTACCGTACCAATAGGTTAGAAATTGAGGAATTGAAGTTGATGGAGAAAGGAACACAACTTGAAGGAAATGAACAAAAGATTTGTTAATAGATGTATTATTTGATATTCACTATGTGCACTACTAACTTTTATGTATTGACCATTATCCCCCATTGAATCATATCCTAACCTAACCAAAAATCTGCAATATTACCTTCCATTAATGTACCCAACCGTTCGATCCCGTGCAAAGTTATATGATGTGATTTGATATGTTGTGAAGTCCGGTAGCCATATCCTATGCCCGTACGTATCCATGAACACCGTTGCCTATGTATGTGATATGTCGAACTAAAATACGACAAGGACTGTTCTATTTATCACTCCATTCCGTATTCCCAGTATCCCTCATTACACGCTTCATCACCATAAAGAAGATAGATATGTTCGATTTAGAAATTAGTATTATCAAGAAAGGAAATTATTTGATCGTGTGATGCAACGTGCCCACTCTACAAGAGAGCAGCGACGAGACCTACAGCAGCAGCAGCCAAATAGCGGCCAACTTGGATATTGTTGGCTGCACCAGTAAATGTAGCTGGAGTAGCTGTTGCGCTGGCGACGGTACCATTGGTTACAGTAGCAGCCTGAATCTGTCCATCGCTGATTTGAGAGATGACTGCACCTGCAACAGAAGAAGCGGTGGTTGCAAGTGTGACGGGGTAAGTCGCTTGAAGTGGGCTACTCGAAATTTGGGAGACAACGGCTGATGAACCGGAAGCAGTGTATGTAGCACCTTGGATTTGTCCATCGGAGATCTGGCTGATCGGAGCACCGGTAGCAGATGCAGCGACTGAAGTGGCGCCTTGAACTTGACCGTCGATAATTTGGGTGGTTGGAGCACTGGCAGCGGGTATGGAAGTAGCACCTTGAACTTGGCCATCAGAGATTTGTGTGATTGGTGCACCAACAGTAGCGTAGGAGACGGAAGCTTCAATAGAAGATGTAGCGCCTTGAACTTGTCCATCGCTAATCTGGGTGATTGGAGCACCGGCAGCGGGTATGGAAGTAGCACCTTGAACTTGTCCATCAGAGATTTGTGTGATCGGTGCACCAACAGTAGCGTAGGAGACGGAGTTGTTGATAGAAGATGGAGCGCCTTGAACTTGTCCATCGCTAATCTGGGTTATGGGAGCAGCAGGAATTGCAGCTTGTGGTTGACCATCTGAAATCTGTGAAACTGCCGCAGAGGAAAGTGTTGCGACAGCGGTGGCCGTGGCTTGACCATCAGAAGATTGACCAACGGCGCCAGATCCACCTGCGGATTTTGCAGATGTTTGGATCAAGATTTGGGAGCATTGTTCACCTTGAGACTCGGTGTAAAGGTTGTAGAAAGTTCCCGACAAGCATTCGTAGAACAAAGCGGAACCACCAAGAGCGAGAGAACCATTTGAACAAACGGACCAGCCTCCTGTGTAGATAGCTCCTGTTTGTGGAGGTCCATCGAATTGGAACTGATAATTCGATGCAATATATCCTGTTCTGTCCTGCTGATCTTTGAGAATACCTCCATTGAGTGTGATGGCAAGGGAGGATGAATCGTCGGCACGCTGAGAATGAGTTAGTTAAATTGTTTATCGACATAGATCCAAAAAGTTATGTGAATCTTTTACCTTTTGCTGACGCTTTGCTACATTGCCAACCTTAACAGCAGAGATTCCGAAATTACCAGAATAGCTAGTGGCACATCCCAATGGAGCAGAATCGGTCGGGGTGATGAGAGCTGTAACCTGAGCAGAGGCAACAAATGCCAAACCGGCAATAGCAGCGAATGTGGTCTTCATGTTGAGTAAGTTTTAGGAGCGAATGCGTGTAAAGGAGACAGATAATCCAAAAGCGAATGAAGATTTTTGAAGGTGATCAAGAAAGATTTAAATACACGGAATGCAACGATGTAGATCTGAATGGCAGGACGCTATTGTTTAAATAAAGTTGAATGATGACCATCTACTAGTGTCTAGCTACATAGTGAATACTAAAGGCCTAATACCGCGCGAGCGGGGCCAATTCATCCCAGATTCTATAGGATAGGCAATAGAATAGCGCCGTTCTGCCTAGTTGGATATTGAATTACATAATAAGTATTCCAACGATTGACGCTTCAGAATGTTTAGGATCGACTAATCAATCGAAGTCTCATACCCATAGAATCACCTTCCAAATTGTTGGATGGTTGTGACACAAGAATTGACTAGTCTATACCTAACTAAAGGTGATTGGTGTGTCAGCGGCGGGGTAGACAAAAACTGGATCCTGAGATCGCGATGGTGCATACAGGTAAGCCATCATTTTTGTGGATGGCTGTACAATGTACCGGTGGCTTTTTCCAAGTGCCACCAACCAATCCAAAATGAGCTGGCAAAGAATGGCAGGTTTCCAAGTTTGCAGGGGTAGCTCAAGCATTGTATCGGAGAAATAGTTTTCGGGTGGATGCTTGTTGGCAAGACTACTTGCTGTGCGGAGTACATATGGAGGTTGGAGAGAATGCAGTGTAGTAGGGAAAGGTACGGTTTGATGTGGCTTAGGAAGGAGGGGGGCGACAACCAAAGCCATGGTTATCGATTACGAAGATGTCACTACATCTGTACGTTGGTTGAATAAATGACACAATTGATTGATCAACTATGTTCATCACTTTTCTAGTGATAGTGAGAACTCAAGGAAATGGGAAGAGGAGAGGAAGAGAACCAGTGGTCGATGTTTTCCGAATGCCTACAAGGATCTAATGATTACATAAGCGCCCTAATCAGAAATCTCCGCACCACAAACCAAACAACATCAACAACTTGATTCAAGAACACCAAGAACACCAAGAACACCAAGAACCTTTCAAGGATAAAGATACTAACCGGCACGACAGAATTCCAAGATTCCCCGGACTTAGTTCAGCCTCTGTCTCTTGATCCATGCTCGATACATGCTTGTGTAAAAAATGCCTCACGATTATTATATATGCATCATCATAGGTTTCATCCTTTCAGGTTGTAGAGAGGACTGATCTTTATCCATACCTGCCATATTCATTCCTAACAGTATCCCTACTACTTCACTTGGCACATCTTGGCTCATCGATCTCTAAGTCTCGATATCTTCAGCCTCCGCATATCGGTTCGGTTTGGATAAACATCGGAACTCTATCCTTGGCACAATATATTAATGGGATCTTGGGGGTTTCAAAATATATCTGGAATCCGGTGTTATTTAAGTATATGCAGATGAAGCTACAGAGGTATAGGTAACGGGAACGGCTCTAGCATACACAGATTCGCGACTGAAAAAGGGTATTGCTATATACATCCCTTACCCTCATTACATTGGAATATGTTAATGCTAATTGCAACTAACTAACAAAGATTTCTAATCGCAACCAGTGCCAGTGCTAATATACAGGTGCTTCTCAACTATGAACCAAAGGATCTGGTAAGGTAACCGGCGTATCCGTTCTCAACTTATTCGTAATCAACCCCTCAAAGGTACTACTCCAACTCACCCTCGGCGTCAAAGGATCCAATCCCCACAGCTCATCCAAAAACCCAATAATACTCGTATGCGTATACTCTCCTCCTTTATTTCTTCCCTTCTTCTCCACAATACCCTTTCCCACCCACGGACTAATCAAGAGCGTCGGTACTCGAATTCCCAAACGTTTGAAATCAAATGTCATGGGCTGACCATCCGGTGCTGTTTCAGTGTATGTGAGATTATCCGGCGCGGGTACATCAGTTGGTGGCGGAACATGATCGCCAAAACCGCCATGCTCGTCAAAGGTGAGGATGAAAAGGGTTTCGTTCCATTGGGGTGAAGATCGCAGAGCTTCGTAGATTCCTTTGATGAAGTGTTCGCCAAGGGAGATGGGGGACGGGGGGTGGTAGGATTGGTAGGAACAACATTCCGGGTTGATATATGTAAATTGGGGTAGAGTACCAGCAGCCGCATCCTCGTAGAATTTTGTTAAGGGAGCGATGTTGGTTTCATGGGCGCCGGATGATAAGGTCCAGTTGTAGAATGCGGCGTCAGGGTTGAAACCGAGACCGGGCCCGAGGGTAGAGTTTTGGTAGTTCATCCAGGTAATGTCGTTTTCGGAGAGTTGTTCAAAGATGGATTTGACGGGGAGTCCATATGTGTTGAAGAGGTTGTCGTTTTTCCCATGGCCGTGCGAGGTGCCAGAGGTTATGTAGGCACGATTGGGGTTAGTGGGACCTGGGACGGCGGCAAACCAGCGGTCGAAGAGGACGAAGTTTTCGGCCATCGTGTTGAAGACTTTGATTTGATCGGGGGTGTAATAGTTGATGACTTCGGCCGCACGCGTTTTGTTGAAGGTATCGTATGTGATGGATTGTTCCGTCACGAAACCACGCATATTTTCGGATTGTGTTCCATCTGGATGCCAGGTTGTGAAGACTTGAGTAGGTTAGTGCGAACCGCGTTAAAAGAATGGAAGGGTCATACGTTGCATGTTAACACCACTAATACTGTGATTTGGATCGTCTGCCGCGACATCATTGGCACGAGGTCCAGCACAAACGTCCGCCTTTTGTGTAGGGTCCGACACATTCCTTTTCGTATGTCAATTGAAGTCCCACTGGTGATTCTGGAGAGCTTACATCGAATTGCAGTAATTGTGGTGCAATAATCCATCAATGGCTGAATTGTAGCTAAGACCACCAGCGAAGGTATCGAAGGATCTATTCTCCTCGACGAGAACAACGACATTCTTGATTTTACTCTTCCATGAATTATCCGTATCATGGTACTGAATGTTCTGAGGAGCAGCGAGAGCAAGCCCAGACAGCGCTACAATTGTTACCACCTCGAGGCTGAACATTATGATACCAGTGAGAATAATGCTTATCCTTGAGACAAACACTCAAATCGTAGGTCCTGCCCTTACATATATACTCCGGCCAATGCCAATTGCTGTTGGACTGCATTTGACAGCAGAACATTAAATCCATGCACGTGTAGCCGGTGATAGGAAAATGCTACATCGATATTGAAGTTGCACAGAATACCTGCATAACGAATATACCCTCAGTAAAAATAGACCCTGAACTTGCAGATATTTCGGGTGGTAGAACTTTCTACCTTCCTAATTTCTCCATCATTCTGCACATGGTGTAAGTTATTGGTCACTCATATGCACGGGTGAAGACCCCGGTGCTACTCACTTCCCAGCAAAAGCTTGCTTAGAAGACCTTCATTCTCGTCGACCTCTATCGACATTGGACGGATCATGATGATATCTGGAAATGGAAGGTGGGGTAGGTGATAATGATCTGCGGGTAATATATTTCGGTTCTTATCCTTCGGGACCAGTTGAATACCGGTGATCACTACACGTGTGAGATTTAAGAACGAATAGGAAGTTGAGAATTAATAAACACGGAAACCGGTGTATAAATGGGGTGGGTGTCTTAAGCGATACTATAAGAACTAAAACTCCGAATGTGAAGAAGATATGACTGTAACAAATTTCTCTTCAAGATAAGATTCAACGCAAGATTTGGATCTAATCTTTCTTTTAATCGCTCGGATTGTGCTGTCAGAAAGCAATTGTGCAGAAGACAATACTCCGGAAATGAATTTGCAAAAGAATCATCCAATCTTCCTTCGAATTCGAACAACAGAATGTACCGCTTAGATTAGAGACGGAAGACTTTATCTACTGAAAAGCTAGATGGTCTCTACTTAAACTTTTCGCATGGTGTCTGGCTCGAGTTTGGGGAGGTTTGCCGGGATAAGTTGTACAAAATACATATCGCACGCTGTTAATGCCATGGATGGGGTGAATAGCGCTCGAGATCTTCTGCGAAGTTTCGGTGTGTTGTGTCATGTGACCTCAGTTTCACCGGCCTTTCTCCACCGCTGGGGAAGTGGTGGCCGAACTCGGGGAGGATCGGAGGGATCTTCTTATCGCACCAAAGATGGAGCTTTTCCCTTCACATTGACATTTCAATGGGCTACTTCTGCGGACTTTGTTGCTCGATTGTCGATATGATGGTTTGGACGTTTGGACGCGGTGATATTGATAGAGTTGGTTACCGGTAGGTGAACGCAAAGAGAGATACAATTTTCACAAAGATGTTTGCCAATTGCTAGCCACTGGGAAGAATTTGTCCTTGCACATCAGCTCTTATTTCAAACCACAACAATTCTATAGCAAGTGCATGAATTGGCAGTTGCTTTCATCCGAAAGCTTTTGGATGATTTTGCTGTTCCATAACTTCCCACCTTATTACTCACATTGTCTTATCTTTGCGGGGCAATCTTCACAAAATGAGCCGTAATTGAGAAATGTTGAAGAAATATGGGATATGAGGAAGTTATCATCGTATCTTGGAGTTCTTGGCTATCTTACCGTTGGGATCATCCAAGATCAATAGACTTATGAGTATACGAAGCTTTCGATGCCATCCCACTTGTTTCCCGTTGTCAAGAGTATAAGTATTTGCTGCGTTTCATTCGTTTTCCGGTCGATAGACAGGTATCGTGAGTGACAGGAGGAAGTTCCCCTTTGTCAGCTATAAATATGGCATTTAGAATGTTCAAATCAGCTGCTGTAGCAATGTCTCTGATGAGTTTGGCAAATGCTGCTATCTCAATCTCGAAGACCGGAACTACCGTTAATGTCAACGACATCAGCTACTATGTTGGCGTTGACGCTATCACAACCATTCAGTCCAAGCCAAGCACAGCTGATTTGGTCCCTTTGACAGTGATGAAGAGTTTAGAAGGCGGTTTTACGGCTGCTTCGTTCAAATCATTAGTCACCAATTATACTGCCGCCGACGATGTTTTCAATCTTGGGTTCTTGGAAGGTATGTACATTTTTTCAACTACTATGAAAATTCGTTAACCCTAGCAGCTGTCCACCTTGTTGGCTCTATCAACTCTAGCTCGCTATCTTCAATTTGTACAGAATACGGAACCAAACATTTCAGCAGTTCGCATAATCAGGTGCCTCCCGGGCCATACTTTTTGACTCCAAATACAGGCGAGCTCTTTCAAGCATATCGCTTGTATTCGGATGTACAGGACGCTTTCACCGAAGGGACGATCGAGAACTCAGACGGAACTTTCTCTATTCTGAGTGCATCCATTCCTGGAGTCCAGAGTTCTACTATTGGCGTACCTTCCAGACTATATTATACCAAAACCGCTGAACAACCTCTTGCTGGAGTCCGACTCGGCGTCAAGGACATCTACGATATTGCAGGAATAAAAACCAGCAATGGCAATCGTGCTTATTATGAGCTTTATCCTCCAACAAACGTCACAGGACCTGCTGTCCAGAGCTTGATCGACGCAGGAGCTATTATTGTCGGGAAAATGAAGACGTCTCAATTTGCTAATGGGGAAAGTCCAACCGCAGATTGGGTGGACTATCATTGTCCTTTCAACCCCCGGGGTGATGGATATCAATCACCATCCTCTTCTTCGTCTGGTCCTGGTGCTGGAATAGGTGCTTATGATTGGTTAGACATCGGGATTGGTTCTGATACCGGTGGAAGTATTCGTAACCCATCTCAAGTCAATGGATGTTTCGGTAATAGACCATCCCATGGGCTTGTTAGTTTGGATAACGTTATGCCTTTGTCTCCAACTCTCGATACCGCGGGCTTCCTCACCAGAGACCCAGTTTTGTGGCATGAAGCTGCCAAGGTATTGTATGGAGATAATATCACTAGCAACTTCACTGAATTCCCCAAAAAGATTTGGACATCCGGATTCCCCGAAAACGCTACAACAGAAGCTGAAACGGTCTTACTTGATTTCCTTGCCAAGTTGGAAACGTTCCTCAACTCAACAAGCACCACAGCTCTAGACATTGGGGCTCTTTGGAACGAAACAACCCCGTCCGGAGCAAATAACTCATCAATTGACGACCTTCTCACACTTGTCTATCCCACACTCATCGCCCAACAACAATACAATCTTCTTACAAAACCTTTCTATGAAGATTACGCTGCTGCCAACAATGGCGCTCATCCCTTCATCGACCCTGTACCATTAAGCAGATGGGCTTGGGGACAGAACAACATCAGTGTCGATGCAACCGAACAAGCCATCTACAACAAAACCATATTCATGGATTGGTTCGCCGAAGAAGTCACAACCGCAAGCCCTATTAGCTGTAGCGAAAGTATCCTCCTCTATCCCGGTACACTAGCAGAAACCTCCTATAGAAATGAATACACCAGGTACGTACACCCATCCACACATGCATCCATGTCGACAATTCCTAGATCTGTAGATAATATCATACTAACAAAAACCTAATCTGAGCAGTCTCCCAGGCATCCCTACCGGTTGGGACGAAAGCCGCATATCCAACTTCGCCGAAGTCCCCGATATGGTATTTCCCATAGGCCAAGCGGCATATAATTCTACCATTTCTTTGCAGACGGAATACTTGCCCGTGGCTATTGATATTATTGCGCGGAAAGGATGTGATGGGATGATATTTGCGCTGGCGGAACGCTTGTTGGAGGAGGGGATTCTGGTGGTGCCGAAGGTGGGAAGTGTAATGTATTGAGTTTGGTTGTGTTTTTGATGTCTAATGTATATATTTCAAATAATGGTAGAGTAGTTGGTTAATGATTCATGTGTTTCGATTATGCTCATTGCTTCTCCAATAATTTTGCTAATTTTGTGCTCTCGTGCTGAATGCTTGTCACCAATACGAGTATTGATAACTTGTGTACGTCAATTAAAGGTCTAGTCATAGGAACATAATCAGGAAAAGCTTCTTTCAATGCGGGAGTTAATCCTCTGTTAATAGAAGCTCTAATATTAAGAATAGCTTTTAAACCTTCAGATGTTAAATGTCCACCTTACTTCATAATCATAACAACCTCTCTAAATAGAATATAATCCGCAAGTTTCTGATAGACTAAGGGGTATTTATCGAAATGAGGAAGGATTCCTGTAATAATTTGGTCTAAAGAACTGACCGTAAAATCACAACTACCATTTCTCTCTTTACCTACTCGACCTATACCCCCCAAAAAAGCCTTTAATATCTTTTAACAGTTTAACATCTCTTTTATCTTTTTTCCCCTTTTTTTATGATTGCTCTGTGTCGGTCAAAAAGTCTATTCCTTCCTTCATTGGGTGATTCTAGGCTGTAGTTAGCCTAGCACTTTGTTTCATGGCTTTCCTTCAAATATTGGGGGAAATAAGCAAATCATCTCCTCTTTAGCTAGAGCAATAAGATGACCCGTTTGGCATGGTTATAGTTCAATACTATGTTTGTTACCTACATATCAACTCCCTTTCTAAATATATATCAATCTAAAGTATCGATACAAAATCAGAAGCAAATAATCATAACACCGAAATAGAGAATGAAAGTGCGCGACTTGGCTTCACAAAAGCGCTCCCACAACATCGAGATTCGTCTCGATGTCCTGCTTTACCCATTGAGGTTTCTATCTATATAAATCTTTCTCTTCAACCGAAAATGTCAAACTCCTCCTCGCTTCTCCTCTTCCATCCATCTAGTTATATCTCATCCTTCGCGATACCGGCTAGATAACTAATAAAACATATTGCGGATCATGCAGAGGCATCATTTTTGACTGCGCCACAAAGATGATAATCTCGAACTCGAGAACTGATGGAAGAGTCATGTAATATAGTACTGTAAAGGATGCTCATCCACTGTGCCACAACACTGCCCCCGACACTTCACGTCAATACATCAACATCCTCTACAAATCCCATATGTAGCTGGATTTCGCAAACCATTTTTTTCTTTTCCATCAACATCCAGACTATCGCATAATTCGTGCAAAATGGGTCTTCCCCATCAATTCTGTCCAGTTTGCGGGGGTCCTTTTGAGGAATTTGATATCTATGATGATACTACTCGTACTGGTCTCGTAGATGCAGAAGAATGGGCGGAAATGTATGGATGGGGATCTGAAGGACCATCTCCAGATGCATACTGGGCCTCTGTTATTTCTGAAACCGAAATCGAGGTTGTTTCTTCAAAACCTTCGGTTAATCTTGATTGTTCACCGACTAGTATATAGTAGCTGACTTCATATCGACTTATATCTCGAACGCGATCCATGCAGAGATATATGTATGGTAATAGAAGCTTGCCAATATCCTTCCAGGAGTAAAAGTCCGCCTACAGTATTTTTTGTGTTTAACTCATCAACTAACAACGACGTAGAGCGGGACATAAAAACCATTCAAATATCGACGGATTTCTCATCTCAGATCATGCACAATTCGAACCCTTCGATGGAAACGAGTTTAATCTTGATACCGTCCAGTACTATGTATTTGGAGGGTTGACCACCAAAGATCCAGATTTTGTAGTTCCCATCCACGACATGTGTCTCGTCCTTGTTGATAAATATATTCAAGCTCACAATGAAATGCTTTCTCCCAATGCAATCGCTGCTACTCTCGAAACCTTTTACGATTCGCTCTGTATTCAGGGTGCTAAGCATGATACGGGAAAAGTAACGTCGTCGGGTTTGAAGAGAGAGCTGGTATTGGTATGAATGGATTAGAATGGGAACATGATTATTATGGTGCTCGTCAATTTCAGGGATTTTATGACTGGGAAGCTGGTCATGGTCAAGAAGTGAGGACCTTGCTCGGATCAAACTGTTCGTTGATGTTGACAGATTGATAGTGGTTATGCGCCCAATCCTATCGATATACCCAATCTCACGGATTCCGTTTTGAGTATTCTTATAGAAGTTACTCTTGCTTCGAATACCTCGGAGCGTTCAGACAGTAAGAAATAGAAGGACTCAGTGTGTAGTAAAGTGTCGACATCGAGTGAAGCTCGCCTGGAAGATTTACCCGCGGAAATCTTACATCATATATGTTTCTTCCTCCCCGTATCATCAATCTTCGCCCTACACCTGTCGTCTAAAATACTAGCATCGCATATAGTTTCAAACCAGCAATTCTGGTTCCAACGACTAATCTCCGGGTCTCTGATACCTTATATCTGGGATCTCGATATCAAGGCATGCCACCGCAAAAACCATAATGCGAGTTGGGATTGGAAGGCACTGGCCAAGTTACTGTCCCAGAAAGATGATGTGTTAGATGCTGTACGTATTATGGCGAATGCACCGATTGGACTTCGTAATAGATGTAGAGTATGGAAGATTATTGAGGGGGCTATGGAGGTATAGTGGCAATGTGTGATCACGCGATGAGCTGAAGACCTACTGTACCTTGGAGAAAAGGGATGACCCTGTTATTTTCGATTTCGATAACTGCTGTCTTATTGGACAGGATTTGGAAGGAATGGGGGCACCTGGCTGGTGAGTATCTGAAAAATACGCTGCATAGTAATGATTTGGATGTTCTGTGGGACATTCGGGAGTGGTTGTGGAGTGATAGTAGCATCAATTTTCTTTAAATTAAATGGGGGAATTCGAAGAAGAATAAATCAAAGCTGTTATCGCAGAGCGGAAGGGATATATTACGAGCACCGGGACATAGTTCCCTTCTTCTCGGATACACACTCGCGATTCTGCCGTTGTAGTACCGGCTTCGGATAAGACTCGGCATCTTGCCATGTACCTAGTACC
Source organism: Sclerotinia borealis F-4128 (assembly GCA_000503235.1). Lineage (NCBI taxonomy): Eukaryota > Fungi > Ascomycota > Leotiomycetes > Helotiales > Sclerotiniaceae > Sclerotinia > Sclerotinia borealis. The sequence goes on along the minus strand of KI628585.1, from coordinate 84,296 downwards.
CCGACGCCGCACCACTTGCAAACCCTGCACAAAGTTTTTTTAACATCAAATTTTAAATACAGAAAGCGTTTGTGTTCTATTGGAACAATTTATCCCAAAAATCCACTATACTTTAGGACTTAGGGTGTGAATAACGCAATAAATGATTGAAATGAAGACTCCCAGCAAACAAGGGGCAATTTTACAATCAAATCCCAAAAGAAAGATCCTTAACAGATCCGCCGCACTCATTCTTTTGATCTAACGAGGAGCAACTGATCGTGGAAAGGCTTCAATAGTCAAAAAAGCAGGGTTGTCCAAGCTAGAAGTAGAAAAAAAGTACAATGCTAGACGTCGCTTACTTAAAGCTCCCCTCTTCTTTAGCCCCATTAGCAAAACCCACACGCAAAAAAGATGTTTTGACCTACGCAGGGCTCGAACCTGCAATCTCTTGATTCGTAGTCAAGCGCCTTACCATTGGGCCAGCAGGCCTGAAAGAGCTGGTTGCTCTTTGTGCTGTTTGATGAATTAAATGCAGAAACTTACGTATCTATAGTAGTAAGCTCCGAAAAGTGCTAATCTCGGTGGGAGAACTTACTGTTGAGTGACCTATTTTAATACAAAAATAAAAGAAAATCACAGGGAAAATTAAAGGATGGAACACACAAGAGAAGAAAAGCAGAATGGAAATACTCGTCAGAAGTGTATAGGTCTTCAAATGCCGTAGAAAGCTTTGGAAAATCGGTGGTTTCTGGTCCAGAAATGTTTTCCACTTGCCCTCTCATACCGTGGCGGCATGCTCCCGGCTAGGTCAATTCTAGGCAAGTACCTTATCTGGAGGACTGAGGGAAATTCGTGGCAGGCTTTTGGACTCCAAACCTTCGCCATGGTCTTTTTCAGTAACATCTCGCTATGAACACATCCTTAAAGCTCCTCAAATTGGCAGAGCGAATGATTATATTGTATCCCCATGGAACTGGACTCTTCACTCTTGGATCTGGGTATTCGAAGTTCTAGAAGTGGGTGTTGTTCGGTTTCAACGACTTAATGCTCAGCGGGCGTATTGGCCATTGTGTCTATGCAATCCATTGTCACTACAATTGCAGTTCGACATGTATGTATCCTTTACTTTCGCTTTGGTTGCGGTACTTTCGCCAATTTTATGGATAAGATATATCTACAGTGAGATGCGGAGTATTGCGAGACAATCAGATCGAGGACCGGAAGAACTGGAATGAAGGTTGCTGGTGATGTGCAATTGTTCAATTTATTGCCAGATCGAAGTACGGTTCGACAAAGACTTCAAAAGTCGATACAAAATAGGGGAGGCATTTCTCAAGAAGCTTACACAGACATAACTGAATGCCGAGAATGTGATGGTTTGCTGAAACCCTTGAGAGTCTTGTCTCAAGCATATATCTACTCCCATTGATAGAATTTTCTCGTGTACACAAGAAATATTTTCAATCCATGAGTTGACAACCATGTTGTAACTTGTATTGGATGTACCTCTAGAAGAAGATACTTCCCCTTCATGATTTGCAAAGCATACATCTATTGCGCAGTACGTAAAAGACATGTCATATTCAAAAGAAAATAGGAGATGAGAGCAAAAATGAAGGAATCCAGAAAGCAGCCAAGTCTACCTACCCAAACAGGAAATATTATCCATTTGAAAGAAATGATACCACGTCTGATTGACAACTCATGAGCTCAGCATGAGATTCCATATCTCAAGTCCGGAGTTCGGGCGTCCGAAGCCAATACTTTTCTTAGTATCGTACATGTACACTTCACATGTCACATGGCCATACACCAAAAATACTAAATGGCAATGGGGTACTCCTATTGAATAAGAGGTACCGTATACTTTCGAAAAATTCGGATAAACTATTTCTCTTGGTATAGGGAAAACTGGATCAAATCCCATACATTTCGATTTAATATAGTATAGTTGCTGATCAGGTGAAGGATTTCTATTAATAAGAATACAAAAGTTAGGCTTGTCAGAATAACCTTAAGTTTTAATCACTGTTTAGCTTATCCGAATTCTTCGAAAAGTATACGGTATATAGCAAGTAAGGACAAATGATCAAAGGTATTGTCTCAGTACATATACGTAGAAATTTCGGAATATTTCAAACTTTATATTCAACTTTGATCTGGTTGCAGCTGCCTTCTCGAGCTTAGTCGATTTCAAGGGACAGGGGAAGAGACCAGCCACGTGGAAGTATATGCAGGAGAAAAGAAGCTGGTTCTAGAGCTACTGAGTAGGTAGTGAGATGAGTTTAGCTATAAGTTTATCAACCAAAATCGCATTATTATCATCACCTTCTTCACATCTATTACAGGTAATTTGAGAATTGATCTCCAATTTGGCAGAGATGATGGAAATCTCGAAACTATCGAAGGTTTAGATTGTTGGTACTGTACTCCGCAATGTCAACGGTATCAATCAACTCGATATCCCCACACATCTAAAGTGCGTTGGTGTCCCGGATTCCGAAATAGCACACGATCGCCTTCCGGATTCCACTTTTGCGGTAGCAGCTGCAGATGCCAACCTTTGACATGCGAGTCCCGTCAAACTTAATTTCAGACGCCGAAGTTTATGCTTAAATAAGATATACGAGGTACCTATCTAGTACAGAAATGATCGTCATCCAAATCTGTGGAGAAAAAAGACTAGGTGGCAGACACCATGGCAGTCACGCATATAATTGCAACTTTAAATCAAACTTTGATATATGTATGTACTGTATTACCGACGAGCTACTGTATCACCGACGAGTCTAATAAGTTACCCGAAGTTAATGCTAATGATCTGTGAGTTAGACAAATTAATTGAATAATCCCGACACTTTATTGGGTGCGAGGAGGTAAAATAGTTTGAATCTTTTGTATCTTGCTGAATATTACCTTGATTTAAATCTTAAATCTAAGGTGTATCAAAACCATTTTTATTTTCATTTTCTTATCAGTCTTAATCAGATTAAATCATTCTGGATAATTAAAAACAACTACGGAATCGATTGACACGAATGCACACAATAAATGCAAATATTCAATTAGATATGCATCGGACCTAATAACCCCCCATTCTCTATACAGTATTCTTCACACGTTATTCAATCTCTCTACCAGTATTCGTTTGTCCCATAATATCGATATTTGGCTGTATACACTGTACACTGTATCTGTATGGCATTTAAATAAGGTTTGGGATACCCATTAGTTAAGGTTCAGCAGGTCTGACAGTATCATTTTGAATCATTTTGTGGATCAAAGAGCTAAAGTCATCCCACGAAAACTTTAATTTATCAGGGATTTGGTATCAGACTCGTACGTTACCAATACAACATCGACACTGGACATCCCAAGGTTCTTGATCAATCATGGATCACCTCCGGTCTCTTGTCAGTGGTCACACTGCTCCACTGTGAAAACCAATTCAATTCATTGTTGCGAGATGCTGGTCGTCGGCAGTCGTCGGTAGTCACTGTTGATACATACACGTGTTGATGTAATTGGAAGTTCCGTAAAGACGGTAAAGTAAAGGTAAACATCGTCAATAAGGTTCAAGGGACGTAAGGAAGGAAGATTTATTTTGACAACGATCGCGGCCAGTCAAGACCCATAACAACCATGTATACAACGGCGACATGGGATAATGCTGCTGCCAGGGTGGACTGCCCAGCTTTTGGGGTAATAAGACGTCGGTGAATATACTTCACTCGCTTCATTTGATCCAGCGGTCAAAAGTAAATGATGCAAAGACAGGTATATAAGGATGGACATCTCGCAACTTTAGGATTTCTTCTGTATCAACACTCCAACAACATAAACAAGAACAACACAAACACAACACAAACAACACAATCCTCACCTCACTCAAATCAACAACCAACGCCCTCTTAAATCGTCAAAATGGTCAAATTCGCCGCCATCGCTTTATTCTTCTTCGCCAGCGCCTTGTCTGTGCAAGCTTGCACCTATTGCCAATGTGAATTTGGTGATGGAGGACACTGCTGCGTCTATTCGGTGAGTACTTTCATATCTCAATCTATTTCAAAACAGAACCTAATTTTATTGAACAGGACGCTTCAGCTGGCAACCTCGATTGCACTGCTATTTGCGGAGGCGCCCATCGTGCTGATGGCTCAGACAACGGAGGAGACAACCCCCCTGGTACTGCCTGTGCCGCCGGAGGAAAATATGAGTGTATTAGTCCTATCACTGCCATTGGTCGTACTGCCTGCTACACGCAGTAGAGATCTCGAATTAGACGCATGATCGTGAAGGATGATTGGGTGAAGGTTCAGGATCGGGTGTCGCAATACTTGCGTTTGAAAAGTATGCTCGCCTCTAAGCCGTCGAAAATTCATCTGGAATGAGAAAAGTTTTAGGAGATCAAAGTCTTAGACCGTTTGATAGGACAGTGTTGGATGCATTGGTGTTTATTTGTATATAAGTTTGTTGCCGTTGGTCTTTATAAGCGATTTCTATAATTTCTACAACTTTAAGACAAATAGAAATTTCTTCTGCATTGTCCAAGATCGAAATTGCTTTGCTTTGCGATTGTTCCTAATTGAGACATACAATAATGAGTATTCCCCGTGATACTCGAAACTAGAAGTACGAACCCAGATCGCAATAATACAAAATCTGCCGCAAACGTGCAACAGGTAAATCTATACCAATTCCAGTGGTGAATCGGTAAGATGTTTCTCCAGGCGATTCGGCCTTACCTTCAAACAGGCACTAGCATCTTTCGAAGCAAAATATCAAGAATGAAGGGATTGACAAAAGGCTAACTGGAGGGCAGGAAAAGGCCATCACAGAGATGTATCATTTTCTCCCTCAACCCCTTCAATTTTAATATACAAGTTCAGATGCCTCTTATCGGTCGCCAAACTAGGAATGTGTTATGAGTGGAATTAAACCACGACTGCATTTAAATGTGGCCGGTAGCCTTACGGGATCACTGACGGGCCGGCAAGTTCTTATCTTGATATGACCCTTCATCTGCTTTGTATCTAGATCGAACTTTAAGATTTGTGATTCACTCACGACAGATTTACTATCGTCTTTTGGATGTCAACTAAAATAATATTAGACTCATCCTGGTGTTTGATACACCATATTGTGGATAAAGTGTTGCTTCGAATGATAGCCTCATTATCAGATTGTATATTTCGATGTGGTTGCAATTATGCAACCCACAGGTCAGCTCTTCAAATTCGTAGGAAGAGTCTTTGTGCCAAAATGATCAGACGATGGAGAGCGGAAAGTGGAGGGCTACATTGCAAAATTTGTTCAGGTGCAGCGTTCCGAAATACAAGAACCCGAGGGGGAAAAAACGCAACTATAACTGGATTGACACTGCGAATTTGCAAGCGCTAACATGTCCGGCAACTGGGGCCCAAAAGGACTACAGTTTGAAAGTGCCCTAACGGTTTGGAACAATTTATCGCCTCGTTCAACTTCCATAAACAGCCACCACATTCGTTATTCTCTCTTGCAAGTGCTCTTACAGTCATTCCACTCACTCTTGCATTCCCAACACCACTCGAATAGGCACTTGCAAGTCATATGCAAACAGCCTTCGTTCTTCTCGATCACAAAACTGCACCTAGGACAATTCCGCCATCCCTCCTTCTCCGCTAGTGCCTGTAACACTTGACCCTCCTTATCCTCTTTACATACACCGGAATGTTCCCCATTACCACAAGGTGCGCATGTACGATGTTTACATGTTTGACAAATTGCGATGGCCCCATGTATGTTGGCTGGCGGAATAAACTTGGTACATTCTTTGTTGGAGCAATAACGGGGATCCTTAGTAGCTTGCTCGAGAATCAACATTTTGTATGAGGCGATGAAAGTTGCATCGAGCCAGCTAGAAGCAACGTTGACCGGAACATTCAGCTTGCAGCATTTGAATCGTGTCTTGGATGAGAGAGCAGCTTGGAAGGCACCTGCTTGAGTCAGTGTCGTGATGCAAGGAGAATTTGAGATTGATTGACTACTTACCCCCAATACACTCTTCACAATATGCATGTTCACAGGACAATACACACATTTTGGCTTTCTCTCCTGCCTCCATGCATGATACACAATCAGCTTGCCTTGCCTTCTTCTCCTTCTCTAGCAGCTCGCGTGCCTTCTTTGCATCCGTCACTCGCTGCTTTTCTTTTTCGGCCATTTCACGCGCATTTTTGGCATCTTCAACGCGCAACTTTTCTTTCTTCCGAGCTTCTAGTTGAATTTTCTTGGCGGCTTCCTCGTTGGCTCGTTGTTCTCGGTCCAATTTAGCTTTCTTCTCAGCCTGTTGTCGTTGCAATCGTTCTGTCTCAACCCTGACCTTCTTTTCAGCCTCTTTGCGAGCTGCTCGCTCTTTCTCCAACTTCGACTTCTGCTCTGCCTCGGCAGCTTCAGCAGTAGCTCTTCTCTTCCTTGCTTCTCCTTCTCTTCTTTCCTCATCTTTAGTCGCTCTTCTCGCTTGGTTCTCCTGCTCCTGGACTTCTTGTTCCCATTGAGCTTGAGCGGCCTGCGCTGCAGCTAAGTCTCCTTCAAGCGAAGTAGCCCTTTCTTCGTCCCTCCGCAGCAATATCCTGGCGAAGTCCTCTTGTTCACCAAGTCTCCTATCCTGCTCTTCCCATTCTCGCTGTAGAGCAGCAGCATGGCTGTCCTCGTTCTCCCACTCGGCAGCAATTCTTATAGCCTCTTCCGTTTCCCTCTCAAGACGGGCCGCACGTCTTGCGTCAGATTCAGCCTGCTCTTCCTCAATTTGAGCCTGCAATCTTTGAGCCTCAAGTCTATCGAGCTCAAACTGAGATGGAGAGTGACTGCGATGCTCCAGGTTGCGTGCAAATCGTAGCTGGGATTGAAGAAGATCGTTCTCGTGGTCCCATTCAGCTTGAAGTCTCTGGGCTGTGAGTTCGTCGGATGATAACTCCGAGCCAGAGCTAGAAGAGCTAGACTCCACTTTCGCCCGTGAAGTCCGTGGTCGAGATGAATGTAACTTGTTCTTTTGACTCGAGGGTTGAGACGACTCGATTCGAGATTTTTGCTTGGGTCTGACTTCGGGTTTCTTTTGGGACGAAATTTGAGATCGGGACCGGGACTGAGACCGAGATCGAGGTTTCGATCCCGACCCTGTCGGGGGAATCAGAGGAGGCATTAGATGCTTCAGGTAACTCTTCATATCGTTAGAAATTTGCTCGGTTCTAGGAGTGAAGCAGTTGAGATCTATCAAATTGTCGATGTCTTCGAGTAAATCTGGTATTACGTCGTTGGGATCTTCTGGTTCTGTCTTGGGTGTGTGAATCTCTCCAAATCCATCAGAAGTAGGGGATGAACAATCGTGAGAGGGCCCTGCCGTGTCAGGATATATCCATTCTCCGGTAAGAGTATTGATATAAGGCTCTTCGTGTTCGATCTTGCGCTGCTGTTCCGATATTCTGTTGTCGACCAATTCCAAACGCAGTCCAGCTGCCGTTTCAATTTCTCCGATTAGGTCCTGCCCTGCAGTCCCTAAATTGATCTCTTCACCTCGACTCACCCACCTCTCAACGAGTGTTGTTATTCTTTCCTCCAAACCCAACAGAAGCTCTACCGCCGCGATCCTCTCTTCTTCGCCTCCTCTTCTTTCGAAATCTTCAGCGGTTTCAATGTCTTTGCCTTGACGAGGAAGTCCAGCCTCGTGTAACGATTGCTCTTTGCGAAGGGCAGTGAGATAAGTAGTGAGAGCGGAGTGAAGAACGGTTGTTAGATGTGGAGTTGAGAAATTAGGATCCATGATAAAGCATATTGTCACAACTTCGATCGAGTTTATGTGACTCAAGTGATGAGGTGGAGAAGCTCATCTCGTGGGTGCAGCGAGGCGAGTGTGGAAAATTGCTGTACATGATTTAGAGGAGACAACGATGCAATGTCTGGTTGGTACGATTGGCTGAAAGCGACAAATGGGCGAGGAGTTGATATGGCAGTACCAACAGGGGAGAACATGTGATCTCCACTTCAGGCTGGCCCAGATTGACAACAAATCATTTTATGGGGCTGCAAGTGGGCCCTTGAGAACTGGAGGCCTCGAAAATGGTGGCGCGTAGAAAAAAGTGAGGCTGGTGTAGAGAAAGCGATGATTCGTCGATTGACTGAATAAGACGAAGAGCGAAAACTGAGTCACAGTTTTGTGATTGTAGGAAAATTGTACAGACTCAATGCCGGCCTCCACCGGCTGTCAGGGGGTTCGCTTCTAGGCTTAGCGCAAACCCCACGCTAAACCTAGAAACATCCGCGTCACATGATTGGGTTCTTCCTTAGGTTGCGCACCAAATTTGGGTATTGATTATTAAAGTGAATTCGATAGTTCATATCAAAGATAGCTAAAATTATATGCAGAAACAAATAAAATTAAGCTCTATATCTTCGTACTACAGGACTATCCTTGGAATCAATAGCGGACCCCGTATCCGTCGTTGTGGCATTCTTGTCCGATCTCTTGTTGGCATTGGTGATGTATACCCAAGCAAAAGCCATCAAACCAAGGGCCACTAAAGTCATGATGAGGGAGGTAGTCATTCCATTTCTGTAATGCGGAGCCTCGCTTGTTCTAAAGAGCCACGCGGAGACAAATCCACCGACATTTCCAATACCGATCACGAATCCTGCTCCGATAGCTCTCTGAAACGGAGTAGCTGAGTTGATCATCGGTAAACTATAGAGAAGAGGTAATGATGTGAAGGTACCCATGCTGACGAAGTAGAGTCCAAGCATGGAGATGCGTGGCGCGAGGATCTTTGGTTGTCGGAGAATGATGAATCCAATAGCTGTAACGAGATAACCTGCAATGGCAAAACCGGCGCGGTGGTTGATTCGATCAGCTGCCCATGCAGCCAAGAGACAGACTATGCCGGATACGATAAAGATAGGGACTACTTGGCCTTGGACTTGTGGTGTAGTGTAGTGTGGATGGAAAGCCTGCACAAAAGACGGGGAGAAAATGGCGACTGAGTAAGTTGTGGAACAGGTGAGGACGTAGCATGCAGCCCATATATAGTTAAGACCGTTGCTCAAAAAGATCTTCCATTCGGCGGCAATCCCGACTGTTGTTGTGCGGGCTTCAACTTCGGTGGCGATGATCTCCTTCTGCTCGTCGCTGAGGAATGATGCTGTTTCGGGCCTGCTAATGTTGCAAAAGAAGCATGCAAAGCTAATCGCCATGGTAAGACATCCTTCGACGATAAATATCCTATAATCAGAGATTAGCCATCTATATCTCCGGCTTTTTTATGTTATTCAGGCAGAAAAGATTGGACTGACCATCGCCAACCATGGTACCCGTTTGAACTTTTGATGTGAGCAATACCAAAGGCAAGAATGTTCCCCACAATATTCGAAGCAATATTTGCAACCATAACCATGCTTACTCTCCATTGCAAATGTACTGCTGGGTAGTACAAAGCACAAACGAAAATACATCCGGGAATGAGTCCAGAGTCAAATATTCCTACCAAAAATCGAGTTGCCAAGAGTGCGGAATAGCTTTTATCAAAGCCTTGGCCCAAAGTGACCAGACCTACTTTTGGTTAGACATTGGCGCTTCAAAGATTGTAGATTGGATTGTTATAGCTACCTAGAAGAGCAGTTATAATAGACATATATCTCATATATGAGAAGCTATATTTCCTTTCGAGGAAGCGCATGAGAAGATTGCTGGGGACCTCAAATAAGATCAGCGGTACCAAGGGAATGGTGATTGCGAGGAAGACTTTCATCGCGTCCAGCTTCAAGTCTTTCGGTAGGCCCTGTACCATGGCGGCACCAATATTCGTTCGGCCCATGAGAGACAGGAAGTTTAGGAGGAGCAGGGGGGTGAGAAGGTAAAAATCGATTTTCAAAACAAGTTTTCGGTCGAATCGGGACGGACTAGAAACCGCTAGCCCATGGCTGGTCTCTGAGACTTTTTCGTCCATTTGAGACACTTCGGCGGCTGGTTCTTGAGCCATTATTTCCTGAGTAGGTAGTGATACTTTGAACTGTCAATGATCGTCCACCTGTGCAGGACACACAAAACCCGAGAAAAGAAGGATTTGAAAGGTTGAAGTACAAATAAGATAGGGTCAATCTCGGTGGATATGGCAATTAGGAATGTAGTATTTATTGCGGAAATCGCCATGCAACTCAAGAAACGACGCCTTTTCCGCACCAATCCAGGATTAAATATTGACATTTGTGGAGCTTCCGGTGCAGCAGATGCCCAGAACTATCTGTAACAAATTCTGTTAGCAGACATAATTTCGAGGTTCGTTTCAATATAAACATTTGGTGCGAAGTGAAGCAAACCATGAAAATAACGGGATCTCGGCTCATGGGGCAGATACCCAATCGATTACGGCTTCACTTCCCGATCCAGATTACCCATACGCAGGACGGCACATAACGTCCGGACCAACATTTCATATTCCCTGTCACTCGCTTACATCTGCAGTGACCTCCGTATTGACTAGGGTGATCGACATGGGGTAGTGTTGGGCTGCCCGTTCACTGCATTGCCCCCCACGCCCAGCCTAGTTCGATAATTCGTACGACCTTGCCATTCTTCCGTCTATCAGACTATCACCCTTGTATCACACAAGTTGGTGGGCATCGACGTAAGGAAATAAGTACAGTATTGTTACAGCCTAGTCCATCGCCAAATTGTGCCCATCTTTAGATCCTGTAGCTACATCCGTTCCAGGTTCACTTCGCTACCAAAGTAGATGCAGTCAACTCACTGGGAAAACAAGCTCTCTACTTATTTTCGGGTTTCGTGTCAAGTTCTCTTTCCACAGTGTAAAATGTCTCAATCTTGATATTTAGATCAAGGACTTTATCATCACGAATGATGTTTTCCCTGCTATTTCCCGAATTTATCGAATCCATTTCAAGGTCATCATCACCAAATCGTTCGTATTGGGACCGAGGCTTCGATTTATCTATCGTCGGCAGGTGGCTACCCATCGCTCCTAAATTTCGAGATCGAGATTGGGAATGCACTCCCGTTTCGGTGGTTGTGGACCCGAAGCTGAAGCCAAAGAAGGGCTTTATGCTATCTTCCATGATCTTCAAAACAGTAGGAATGCAGGCTGAGATTATGCCGAAATTAACTTCCAATTGGGAGACTAATATACCGGTAGTAGCACCATCTTTTCAATAATTCGAGTAAGCACTGTTGTTTATGGATTCATCACAGCATCAAGGAAAACTTACAGGAGATATCATTGAGAGAGTGAGTAGATGTGTAAAGTCCATCCAAACGCACGCATCCGAGGACAATCTCACTGTTCAAAAGTTAGACGGTCACCTTTTCCTGGTGCAAGTGACTTACGAAATAGCCAATAACGTCATGATCATGGCTATAGTGTATTTTCTCTTGTAAGTGACAAAGGAAAACAACCACCAAGGTAGACCTGCGACCACTATACTTGCGAAAATGTTCAAGCCGGCATGACTGAACCAGAAAGGGGGTTTATAGAAACATTGGCTCTGGTCGTTCCCGTGAATCCAATTACTCTTGAAATTGTATCCGCATTGGAAAGCTGTGACAATGGAGCAGCTGATAGAGTATACCGCAATGTATATAATCATTATCCTGCAACACCTGTTGAAATTCTTCATTTGTGGAGTTGAAATGGCCAACAGGAGTAGACAAGTCGCAATCTTTGAGAGGCCAGCTCCAAATTTGTAGAATATTTGGTAGAGGTAGAACATCTTTGTAGAATTAGAACATTTTTATACAATTACTGAGTAATGAAGACAAACCTGAAGTGTCGTCTCAAGTTGTGTCGATCTCAGTAGCTTGGCATGAAGCCCCAGTCCCCATTTCACCCCTGGATCATATCAACATCTTTCTGCAAAGTACAACAACGCAAATATGCTTACCAACGCAAGCAATGACGGTCAAAACAACGGCAACCACCTTGAAAATGAGTTAGAAGGTTCACGCATATCGTTAGAAAGAGGATTTACGGATGAGGCGAGGATCGCCAAGTCAGAAACCATCATCCAAAATCGTGGTTCGCCAAATGATGGTGCAGACGATCCAGGCGAGGTTTTATAACGATATCGACCCCATATTCGTAGACAGACGAATATCACAACAAAGCTCAGTGATATAGTAGCACCTTCAATAACTACTATTCCACGAGGGTTGCTCGCAACCAGAGGGCTTGTGGATACATTGACTGTGCTCATCGTGGAGAGCTTGTGTGAGAGAGTAAACAACCGACAGAAGGGCGATCAGCTTGAATTGTTACCTGATGATTCCAGCGGGTATCATAGTGCTGCGGGGACGTGATTGAGTGATATACTAGATTTCTGAATTCACATATTTGTACCAAAAGTGGAGGGGTTACAGCAATAACACGCAGGGCCGAAATGACCTCTTTGCAGGACTTAATACTCATGCTGCCAGAAAGTTGCGGACTTTCTGGCAGCATGAGTAACCCCTTATCTGACAGTGACAAGGTTCGCCATCCAGGTACAGTGCGAGACTCGAGGTGCGGGGGGGGGGGGGGGGCCATAAAATCCAATTCCACGGCTCACATGCATGCCACTAAATGTCAACCGGTAGTATCTTTGTGATTCCCATGTCAACACGAAGATGAAATAACTAGCAGTTGACCTTTGATTTTACAGCAATGAAAAGGTTTCCAGCTGACGAGTGCGATTATCATGCTTTGATGCATGTTCTACGCCAGGATCGTAACTCGGTTCCCGTTGCAGGATCGGATGGCCTGCATTTATATGGGGACCTATCAGCTGGACCTTCGCTATTGCTTCTATTGCGCAATACCTTCTTGGATGTACTGTGATAGTTGTAATTTATATGACTTACTCCTGCTTGATTGATAGAGTCGTAGACGAAGTCGACAACTAGAAGAACTAATACAGGTTATGGGGCCAGCATCACGGCTAATGCAGTCCGCAAGATTGGTGCTCGGAAATAATAGTTCACGACCCAATTTCTAAGTCTTTAGGGTGTAAATTCAATAGCACAGCATAATACATATTCGGTGGGTATTGTGGTTGGGTATAGGATCTTCGCGTGAGAACATGTTTTGACCAGATTATCAGAAAAGTTGGAGGGGAGGGAAATCTTTCGAAACTGCAAAGACAAACGATCTCGGCGATACTTTGCTTGGAAAAGCTCCCGGGGCAAATAGGCCATATTTCCCATTCGACCAAAGGATTATCAGATGTTCATCAGATATGATGAAATCACTTGATGACTAGGTCGACCTCAACCTTGCAGACGATACACTTCTGAAAATGTTGCAACGTAGCGAATAAAATAGCGAAATACTTGGTTGATATCAGACGAAACGATATCGAGGCACCTTTCTGTTCGGGAGAGCCTATCTTTCGGTTACAGCAATGTGAATGATTCTCGGAACGCACCACAGAATACCCGCCCACCCCCCCTAAGCGATGTGGAAGGGGCCAGATAAACCACTCGATGCAGGGAGCAGACTAATCTGAAGAACCAGGTCTCATTGTTCTCAGGATGGCTCGTTCCAAGCGAGATTATCCTCTAGCCCGCACTCTAATATTATAAGCATTTTTATTGCTCCGACGTTCACCGGTATATTAAAAGCAAGGATGAAGCGGAGGCAGCCGTTGAAATAGTCTTGGTGGGATATCTCTAACAGGGGTTTAAAATCGCTGTCCACTATGTCGGTACTACACCACTATTCTGCAGTGGCTTTTCAATACAGTTGTGACTTTAAACAAAATGATTATATATAAGGTCTAAAACCGATGGCGATAGAAAGACTTCTAGACACAGTTCGAGAATACTCTTTAAACTTCATCTCCGTGCTTTTACCAGGGTTCCTAAATCCTGACTAGGATAACTAGCAAGGACCACTCCCCGGACTGCAAGGCTGATGGGGCCAATGGAGGCCTTGTGTATAATAATTGGATTATATTGTATTCGTAGGAAGTGGACCAATTGCCACAGAGAATCGTAAAAAGTTCCACTGTACTCGGATGTCCTGTCCACAAGAGTGTTCACCCCCCGGAAAGTATATTTAGTTTTGATGGGTCAATAAAACAAGGAGTGGGGGCAGCCTAAAATTTAAAGTTTCTGGGTTATCGATATGTGCTCAACAATTGTTCGAAGTTGGAATTCATTGGAGGTATTTCTTTCTTATTGGAAACGGAAGTGGCGTTATCAGCATCCATGGTGAAGAGTTTCATCCTAAATGGTAGAGTTGTAAGAATCCGCCTTCCATAGAAATCTTGCTCTTCGAGCCAGTTCTACCGCGTCCACCACACCACCACTAAAAACAAACCCCTGCTCTCTCGAATAGTCCACAAGCTTTTGAGCCAAAGGCTTATGCTTACGTTCATATGCAACAGATGCCTCCATGAGCACTTCGGCAATCTCGACATTGCTTGCATCTGCGCTGAGAGCATGGATTCGGGGATTCAATTCCTCATGCAAAAAGGTAGTAACGCCTATGAAGCCAGTTGCCATTGAGCCGCCGATATGAGGTAGCATTCCATTAGCGGCATCGCCGAAACTTGTGCAGAGGTTTTTATTAAAGAAAGGACCCAATTTATGCACATGGGCCAATTCAAGACATACACAACCACCTGGTTGTTCGTTGAGCAGCTGTTGGATTGTTAGCATTAGATACCATAACATAATCATCACCGCTTACCGTTAAAAACTTTTGAACCTTAGAATTTGCCCCGGGAAAATAAGTCAGTAGCTCCTCTGTAGTTGTTACGTAGTTTCTTCCACGCTTCTTCTGCACTTCTTCCATTGAGAATGCAGCAATATTAACGGACTTGCCACCGTCGATGGGGAAGGTCAAGACGTGCCAACCCTTGACGCCAAGAAACATAGAAGTATCGGTTGTAAATTGTTTCCCAATGGCCATCTCAATCTTGCTACTATCGACTTTTCCTCTGAATGTCACATGGCCTGAATACACCGCTGGGATGTAACTCTCGCCCTGCACGAACTTCCTACACAAAGAATTCATACCATCACATGCCCACAAGGCATTTGCGTCATCTTCACCACCATTTTCAAACATCAGCTTGAGTTTGTCATTGTTTTTCTCCACTGACTTGAGCTTTCTTCCGTACTGGATTGTATCCTTCGGGCCAAAAGCGTCAAGCAGCACCATAAGCTCATCCCGCCCGATCCTCCCAAAGACTTCTCCCGAAGGAACGTTGATGGTATGCAAATGGTTGTCTTCCTCCCCGCCGTGGTAGAATTCCATCCACACAGGATCTGCTAAACATTGGTCATGCAGTTCCTTTCCAATTGCTTGGTTGAGCCTCTTCGTCGTCGCAAGCGTTTGGGGGCCAATACCATAGCCAAAGGCGGGACGCAGAGGTAATGTTTCGGCCTCAAACTGTGTATACTCAATTCTAGGATGAGCAGTTACGGAGCTCAACAGAAGTTTTCCAATAGGTCCGGATCCTATGACAGCAATGCGAAATTTGGGGACCTCCGACATTCTGAGAACAGGAACGTATTCGTGAATTGAATTGTTTTAAAAGCAAATGAGAAGAAAGAAGGATACTAAAGTGCAAATAACGGACACTTCGACTGAGTTAAGGAACGAAGATCATTACACTGCAGGGGATGTCAATGAGTATTGACCTTAAAAAGTTTGTAGGTTCCCCCAATTTCTTCTTGCATATGACCCACAGACAGATAATACCGTAGTAACCGTACACAGTACGTGCACACACGGCGCAACAAGCTGATTTCGATCATACGTACTCCATACTCCGTACGATATTAATAAGCCCTGCTGTTTTTGAACAATCGTGCTATCCATAAATGGGCCCCACTCGCGGGCGAGGTTCGAGATCTTCCTACGGAGTAGATCGGACACTCCATGACTTACTCCGTAAAGATGCAACTGTGATAGGATAGGTTAGGTAGGACTGCATTGGAGTCGAGCAAGATTATGGCAAAGGGAGAGTAATGAGCTTCAAGATCTCTTGCCTGCCTCAAGGCTTCGGGATGCATGAAATACAATTGTAAACACATGGTCGGAAACCCGAGAAAGAATGCTTTGGATCATCTTGAAACTCAGTAACAACTGGCCCAAATGATGCAGCGTATTACAAGAACTGTTGCAGTGCCGGTAACGTTGAACTTGCAGCCAGGTGTGAGAAGTTACATACAATTACCTGACATATAAATGATGGTATGGACTATAGTATGCAGATCTTTCTCTACCACATCCAATGAACGATATGTAAGTAGATGCATGAATATCTCAGCAAATATTCGTGACCTTGGTGTCCCATTCCATGCCGATAATCGTACAAACCGGCTTGTAGTCAGACTATACAGTCATAACCACACCAGAAACTCTGAGGTGTATGTGCGAGTGAATCATGGCGGCCTTCCGAATGGCAAGCTAGACAGCATGTACGACGGCCAAGTTTATAAATTCGTAGTTTTCGCATCGTCGGATTCGTCAATGCAGTGGCCGCTGATCGCGATTTTGTGTAGACCTAAAGAAAGGCATTGGAAATTAGTCCCAAAACTTTGTGTACGGAGAAAGAGTTGCATCACCTACGAGAGGTCATCCGCATTGCTTGAAGGTTTTGGGGATATCTCCTTCTTTTGCTCAGGAGGTAGGCTTGATGGGATACGGTAGTGCTGTCCATTGAATGGTATGTATGAGTATTTCCATCGTCGGCGCAAATAATGTTGGAATCGACATTCCTTGATCCATCCTACGATAACAAACGACATTTTTGATCCGCTACGGTCACCGTAATCTCAACTAGTCAGTCATGCCCAAATTTTGTCTCACAACACTGAACGAAAGCCAGTACATAATCATATCTTTGATTACTTGGTATTTACTGAAGGTAACAGATTCGGCAGGTCACTTTCTCGTATGCCCTCTCATCCAATCTTCGTTGGCATGAATAGTCATGTAGCGAAGCCGCCAAAATCAAATTCTGCCAATACGAATGAAGTCACCCTTCTTGATGACAACCCACCCACCTCTACAATCAAATCGAAAAGGGGAAGACATCAATCATTTTTCTACAAAATCCTTCATTATCCGTCGTCTCTCAGGTGGTAAAACACAAGACAAGTGCTCGAGAATGACGAAGGCACTCAAGGCCTTTAGTGTTACTAATATGAAAGAAGTCAACAATCATCCAAAGAGATCCGTTGTAAGACGAACAAGCCGTTTCTGAGTTAGAAGGCGTAAACAACCTTTTATCAAATGCGGCTGTGTGACAGCGTCTATTTATCACCTTGAAAGTTAGAACGTTTGAAGATATAGCGCTCCGAGCACTCATACTATTTGATCGATCGTATCGAAATATTGTCAAAAAGCACAGGCATAATGACGGAATTGCCACGAGGCGCGAAAAGCTCTCTTATTGAGTATCGAGTGATACGATTGGATGGCCATAAGGTTTTTAGCAAGAGGTCTTGCAATGATTTAGTGTTGCGGTTCCTTTGCGAAGTTTAAGCGCCTCGGTGGATATCACGGATGGCGTTAAACCCCCTTGTGAAGATTAACGTCTATATAGAGCTGAGGATCGAATGATCTTAAGGACATGTGGATGAATGGGTTCTGGCGAAGATGTTGCAGGGGATATGGAGATCATGCCAAAATCAAAATAGAGTTGTGATGTTAGTACTTTTGACAGTTTCAGAATGCTCCGCTTCTCCAGGTTTTCGGGGTTCGCCATGATAGTAAGCAACAGATCTGTCCCCACTACTGAAACACTATGATATCTACCCAGATCCGAAATTAGGAAACTTGGCGTTGCATCCTGAAGGATATGAGTGTAGTATTTTAGAATCCTACAAGTGTAAGCGTTGCCTCAGCCTTGTGATATGACATACAGCGCGGCTACCAGTCAGTCTGTTATCTCGACGGGTTGGATGAAGTACAAGAGCATTGGTAGTCCTTTCCAACTTTTGTTGTATTCTCATAGTTAAAATCTGCAGTAGAAGTTTACTGAGATTCTTCCAGTCCATTATGGATCACTCACGGTCAAGTGTTGTATCTTCCAACGGAAAGCTACCCATCACCACATTCGATTTGACCCCTCAAGAGAAAGGCGGAGCAGGGACTACGGAGAACCGAAGGAAATCCCTAAAGCTCGCAGTTCAGTGCTTGATAGTGGTGATATTACTAAATATATCTCTATATATTGCAGTCCGATTTTCCTCGGCGAAGACCGCAGGAGTTCGCCATTGCTCCCATGAAGACACGACTCTGCCCTTCACCCAATCTGAGAATGATCAAAGTAAATTTCCGATATCTTTGGATTATGGATTGAGCAGCCATGAGTATCATCATCAAGGGCCGGCATGGCTGCTTGCAGCAGCAGGTGCTCAGACTGAAAAGACGTCTATATCTTTCAAGGATGTTATGGGTATCTGCGCTACTTTCTCTGAGCACAACTCCCCTTCGAATTGCGCAACCGATACCATTGCTTCTGTATTACTTTTTAGCGACTCTTTACTTTCACTTCGATCAGAACTTATTGATTCCGCCAGTCCACAGCTTTCAAATAGACGACCGCGGAAACACGATTCTGATCCATCAGCTCCTCTTGCCTTGAAGTTTACTACCCCCATGCAATTTCCGAGAGCTGTACCGCATCACATTGCCCATACTATTGGTTCATCTATCCACCACGTAGGGTATTACTGTCCCTTCATCTCCACATGCAACAATCCCGTATTCAGCATATCCACTCACGAATCCATACCCATGGTCTTCGCATTCCTCCCATCCAACCTCGGTACCCACACCGAAGCGCTCAAATTTGGTTTTGGGAATGCGACGGGCTACCACTTTGCCACCAACGGCTTTGCCACCGGTGGCTTCGACGTACTTTTGGACAGATCCGACACTCTCAATCTTGACCCTAAGAAAGACTACTCTCAGATGCAGCATGAGGTGAACTGTCTCCTTAGCGATGGACTGGAACTACCCGGACTCTTCTTCAATATCTGCAATCGTGCTTCCGAAGATAAGGGTCTTCACGGTGCAATAAGTCCCTGGACTCGGAATGAACAGAGCGGCATAGAGCGAATGAAAACTATTATTGCCCCGGATCAAAATATGATCACTTGTGCTATGGCAATTGAGATTCGACGTTCTATGAGGACGCAATCGTGGATTGTGTGGGGTTTTTTGCTTGGCCTGACCGGTTCGGGAGTACTTCTGTCGCTGTTTGGATGGTGGTTGGAAAATAGGCAGGGAAAAATTCGTTTATAGGATAGGATAAGGGTGTCTTTTTCGGCATTTGGTGGTTCGATATCTTGAGATTTCAGGGAGCGTAGCATTTGATAGATCAGAGTATTAGATTGGGGTGCTTAGATATCACTGTATGAACAAGAGCTGTATTTAATGAGAATGAATACCAATTTGTAGTAACATTATAGTTTTCGAACTCGATGCTGTCATCGAAACGTAGCTTTCCTGATAATATCTAACATATTTACTACTATTCGACCCCTTCAGCTTAAAAAGAGTGATTATCCCTGAACTGAAAGGCGAAGTCGAATCCCGCCTGGTTAGATTTCGTAAATGCGTCGGATGGGACATGACAGTAGGAGCTTGTTTAGATAGCAAAGCCGACCCTAACACCGGTAAATGAACCAGATCCTCGGCACAAATTGTAACAAGTTTACCGGTATTGTCGACGATGAGGAGGAGCATTATATTATTGGGCTATATTAGGTAGATATTACTAATTATTCAGATTGCCGCGACGTTATTGGAGCATGGTTGAGAGGGAGATGTTTGTTTGTTTGGTGAATGAAGATTTGAGTATGATTGGGGATACTGTTAGGTCTGTACAGTATCGAGGGGGAGGGAGGGGTTAAGCGAAGAGTAGTATTGGCATAATAAGGTGAATGGGATAGGTGTTTGGAGCTCGAGATGGTGAATCAGAATGGTGAATGAGAATAGTGAATGGGAATTGTGAACAAGAATAGCAAATGAAAATAGTGAGTGAATGGGAATAGCACATTTCAATGAAGACGGTTGACAGCCATAGTAAATAGGGGGTAGTATTAACAATCAAATGCCTTCTATATCTTATTCGATAAATTGCGGGTAGAAGCTTCCAAATATCCGAAGAGTAAATAAAGGGGCTGAGTAAATATACTCGTATTGAAGGAGGTTTAAATCAATTGAAATCTCACATCATTCGATTTACCAAGGCTAAAGACGATAAAATACTTCAAAATTGTCTTCTAATAATGTTTTCCAGGCGACGCCAACCAAGTTGAGTAAAGTCTCAACTCCAACGCTCACTCCTGGATTCGCCATTCCCATCAGGATTCGATTGCATCCACCCATCCACCCATCCTTAAATCCAAGGCAGACCAACTACCGAATACAAAAAAGATACACCGGACCTTACGAATGCGCTGGTTATGACAAAATATACTTCCTCGTGTACTCATAAGTTTCTTTCCTCAAAAGCGTACCCCCCTCAGTGACTCCCGTTTGATTTTCCGCCGATTCCACTAGCTCTCTTCGGACTTCTTCCATTGGATAACTCATTCAGAGCGCCATCATTCTCATCGTCCTCATTTCCCCCTAGTAATTTATCCATAAAACTGATGTAATCATATTGTGGCATGCCTCTGTCTTCCTGTAGATCAGGGCCTTTATGTATCGGTATGAATTGAGTCAATTTTTCGATTACCTCATCCGGTACCAAACTATGTCTCAAATCCATTTCTGTGACATATGGTTTGCCGTCCGCAACTTCGCGGAAGGACTGGAAAACTTGCTCTGCTGTATTTTGATCTTCTGTGACCTCCACCATAAACCGGATGAACTCTTCGAACGTTACGTAGTCTTTCCCGTTTGATGTATCGAGGAAATAGTCGTGCATTTCATCTTCGGAGAAAACGAGACCGAGTGACGCCAAGGCTGCACTAAATTCTAACTCTTGTAAACTGTTGGTAGCGTCGCGATCAAAATGTCGGAAAACACTTTCGAATTCCTCAAGTTGTATTGGCGTCAAATTCGTCATGTTTCGAGCTACTACTTGGTTGTCCAAAAATGCCAATTTCTTCGCAACAGAACTTTTGACCAAACTCATTTCATAACAAAGCTCATCGTATGTGTAAGTCGTGAAGTCATTCTCCTCGATGTTCGCTTCCTCGCACTTCTTGTCTATAGCCTCGATTTGATCCAAAAATTGGTTGAGAGGCGGAAGGTTATCGTGTAATCGACGAACATGCACCAGTTGATCCTCCACATCACCCTCTAATCCCGATATTGCCAGCTGCATGGTATTCAAAGTGGTTGCGAAATCGTTGGCTTTGTCGGCAAAAGATCTTCGTAAGGCATTTTTGATACTAATAATAACCATTAGCATAATTCAATCCGGGTACAAATAGTACTTACTCCCTGATGGTCTCGTTGATCAGTTGACCTCTCGCCATTTCACCCTTCATCAACTTCGCCCATTCTTCATCTAGAACACTCAATCTCAGATCCGGCGGAGGGTCGTAAGCTCGTAGTCTATAGGTGCTGAGCTTCGTCTTTATGTTCCCTAATAGCGCAGCGAGGTCACTTTTCTCCGCAACCCACTGTCTTTTCTGGCCTCTTTTATACGAACTGAAGTGTGTCGCTTGTTTCTTTGCATCTACATACGTGCCCTCGAATTTCGCATCCTGCCAAGTAACAACCTGCTCCTTGATACTCTTCAACAATGCTCTCATTCTCTGCTCGTAAGCACTCTGCATCTCCCAAGCTCCTTGCATGTTGTTAACAAATTTCTCCACTCTTCGACCAGCGTTTTCGACCTTCTCCATCTGCGAAAAGGCATGGAACCAGTAAGCTATGTATGTCATCAAACTCCTCTCATCCGGCTTAGCCACATCGCAGACATCCTCAACATCCAAAAGAGCTGGAATACCGATTTCCTTGGTTCCAATGTCAAAAGCCAACTGCATATTGCCTCTATGGTCATTCTTGTCCAAAGTATCATAATCGATTAGATCCGGTCGATGAATATCGAGCAGTGCACAGAATGCCAAGCCATCGTTCCAACTATCTGTAAAGTTGCGGACTTCGACCTCGTCGTAGCAAGCTGTTTTTCTTTGACACCATAGCAATAGACCTTCCTTGGCGGTCATACCCTCTAAGTTGATGTCGGAGATAGTGAATCGAAGAATCAGCGTCCAGATCAAACCAAGGATGATTTTGCGGTTTCCGTCTACAACATCTTCGGCTCCAATGTTTGTCATTTGAATTCCTCTAGATTTGATGAAGTCCAACGACAGATTTGCGTTCTCAAATCGCTGTACTCGTAATTTAGGTTTCGCTGCATATCGTCCGAGTGATTCGTTTGAAAGGCATTCGAGAAGATGGATGAGAATGACCTAATATGTTAGTATTCCCAAAGGAAGAAGTCGATTACAGAAACCTTACTCCATCACTCAAATCTTTAACCAAATCCACCACCTCCAGTTTCCTATGCGCTATCTTGGTGTTCAACCTATTCTGCAGTAAATACTCATTCATGCCTCGCAAACACAATTGAGTCAACTTACCATTTTGTGAAAGTTTTCTGTTGCACCGTAATCCACTGTTGCTGTTCAGCAAAAGCCATTTTTCCAAGCTGATGCTCATGCAGCGGTTCTACTGCTTTCAATGCTTCCCCTGAGCCTGAGTTTGACCCCTTTGATTTGTGTCTATGCTGATATCCCTTCCTCCTTCTTCCCAACCCAAGTTCCTCTTCGCTCTTTTCAGGCTTTTCCGCAGACCTTTGTAACCGCGCTGACTCGGAAAATTGTCTCGATCGTAGTATCTCGCGTTCTCTTTGGCTTGCAGATCTTTCACGCTTTACTACTCTTGGTGGTGTCGCGGGTGGGGTATTCGGAGCGTTGATCTCAAAATCTGTTGTGGAAGAAGAAAATCTTTTCTCTAGATTCTGTGTGTGACTGTGATTTTCAATTGTATCTGGTAAAATCGCACGCGAGTGAGAGTGACGTGGTGAAGTGGGTGTGTTGGTCTCCTCATTTTTGTTTACTTCTGAATCGGGATTGGCGGCATTTACCGACTGTGACCCCACCAAGCAACGATCGTTGCCAGGGGTCGGATTAATTGACGAGGCGGCAAGCGGCGTTTGTGAATGTTCTTGTTCTTGTTTTCGTTCCCGTTCTTTTTCTTCTTCTCTTTCTTCAACAATATCAATATCATCACCAATTTCTGAGGATGGTGGTGATGATGATAATGGAATTCCAGTTTCGATTGATAATTTCGATGTTAATGTTGTTGCTGTCGATGCTTCTTCAACTTCTTTCTTGATATCTCCCTCTTTCACATCTTGTGTTTCGACCCCCCTTGCATCTTGATCCCTCTCCACCAAAATATTCTCCTTCTTAATATCTTCCACTCTTACATCTTCGGCTTCCTCTTTGATCTCTTCGGTTTCCACTTCTACTCTCACATCATGTTCCTCTTTCACGTCTTCCTCTCCCATTCTTGCATCTAGATCTTTGACCACCAGAACCTCTCCCTCTTGAACATTTTCCAATTGCACATTCTGCCCTTCTACTCTCGTCGCATCTAAATCCTTCACTACAATATCATCCTCCTTCCCAACATCTCCAGCACCTTCCTCTTTCGCATCTTTATTCGAAGTTTCCTCTTTTGGCGCTTCCACCTTCGTCTCTATTCTCAAAGATTTTTTCAGGGCGGAAAACATATTGAACAACAAAATTGAATGCAATTGTTACAATAGTTCCAGAATGGAACAATTCGAAAACCTTTAAGTAAAGGCTCACAGCCACAATTACATCTGTTGTTAAACTACCGGTACTCCAGGTTAGTTCATTTTTTGCATGATGAAACATCAATCATTCGTGTTTCTAGTCAAGTGTCCACCAACTCTTTGACGAAGCGGATATCACTGGCTGAAGAAACATAGGGTTTCCTTACCAGTGTATCATGTTACCCATGCCATACAACGACTTTATCATGCAAACGATTAATTTCGGACTTCAAATACTTATCAATTGAGCCAGTCAACGATGGAGGGCATTATCAAAGTTGATCTTATCTCCCATATCATCACTCGAAATTCATGATCCATATTCATTTACCACTTATTTGATTCACGAAGATATTTTTACATATTTTAGAGGCGGCATATGGAAATAATTAGGTAAAAAATCGATTGCATGAACCAAAAGTATATTGGAAACATTCTCTTCATTGCGATCCCAACGCTACGACATTTCAGATAATTTAAGACTCAACTTCTCCAAGAATGCATGACAGAAATGTCCAAATTCGCAAATAATCATCCTACTACGCTATTTTATTACGTCTGCCGTCCCTTTAAGGTGTCATAACTTGCGCCATACTAATACCCTAGAGCAGTGTTCGAGCAACCAGACTTTGCACATTTCAGACAATATAGCGTCAGCTTCTCGCAAATTGTGGCAAAGGTACCGCAAGTCTTAAGGTTCTTCCATCCAGCCGTCGTAGCGCATTTTAAAGTGTCTGAATAGCAGGCTGCAGCTGACTTTTGGCATGTCAGCATATCGGTGAAAGGTGGAATTTTGCCACACCAATTTCCAGCTGACACGGCGCATGTTGCTGCTGGGGTCGAAGGATTGGTGGGTGTCGCAACAGCCACTGAAGTCGATTGCTCAAATGTGGATGAAGCCTTTGCAGAGCTCGTGGGAGTTATGACAGAGCTTGTGGATGGTTTCACGGAACTGAGCGATGTTGTTCCCGAAGATGCCGAGCTACTGCTGGCCTTTACGCTTGCAGATCCAGAAGTACTTTGAGATGAAACTGCGGTGGAAGATGGCGTTGTTGAAGCGGGGGTAGTATTGAGAGAACGATACCAATTAGTTCTGTCAGTGTCGCCCAGACATTCCCCGACTGTCACACCTTTCCACCCTTTGGCCTTAATTTGATCGAAATAGTAGCTGGAAAGATTGCCGACGGATTGTTGTACGATATCGTGCTGAATTGACAAGTAATCATCAACATTTGTTAGAGCAAGTGCTTTCTGCACAATATTCTTGGAGTTCTGAATTTGCGATGGCAAGGGATTTAAATAATCTTGAGTGTCCAAATCGAAGTAGACTCTGTGATATCCCAGAGTTTGCATATCTGCCCAGCACCCTGACGCTTCAGTGCAATCGGAGTAAGGAGGTCTCATATAGGTTGGCCACTTTCCAATGATGTTATTGAAGGCCATTTCATTCTTGACCATCTGCTGCATTCGAAGGTCATGGGAAACGTTTGAAAGAGAATAATGACTCCAGGTATGGGATGCAACTTGGTGTCCCTCTGCAATCATACGTTGAATCAAAGACGGATATGGTGCAGTAATATCGATTTCTCCTTTTCCATTATTGTTGCCAGTGATAAAGAATGTCGCTTGGTAGCCATATGACTTCAAGACATCGAGGAGATCGGATGTGTAGCTGGATGGACCATCATCGTAGGTAAGGGCTACCACTTTAGTTTGCACGCAGTCATATATATCATCCGTATAGGTGATAGGTCCAATCAGTGGTCTCGCAGCATCGAGAGTTGATAATCCGGCAGGCGTGGCATCTGAGTCGCATCTTCCGTATCCAAGTGAACAACTTCCTGGATCGGCACAATAGTCTTGGGTATTTCCGCAGTATCCAGAAACTTGCGGCAAGTCAGTAAGAATGCTAGCGTCATTCGGCCATGTTTACTCACCACTACAGCATTGATCTCCCCCACAACTCGCACCGCCAAAGTTTGGACCACAGGTCTCTTCTGTAGCCGGCTCGCTGGCACCAACAGTGCAAACTCCATATGTAGGTTGACATCCCACGTCGCAATAATCGGTCGTGTTTCCACAATATCCCGATGTGGAACAGCAAAGTCCCCCGGTACAAGAAAGGCCCCCATTGCTCGCTCCGCATAAGAATGAATCGTCCGATGGTTGTACTGTTGCTCCGGAACAAGTACCAAAAGCCGTTTGGCATCCGGTTCCACAGTAGTCTGGAGAAATACAAATTAGTACACACCATTCTGTAAGTCAATTGTGAACATTTGAGGCATACCGGTTGTGTTGCCACAATAGCCATATGCCGAACAACATCCTCCTGTGTTTGCAGTAGCATCACAAGAAAAGCTATTGTTTGCCCCCTCGAACACATTACCACAGGTGTTGTCTGGACTTGCTATGGCTCGTTTGGAAAGAAAGGCTAAAAAGCCAGAATCTTGAGAATCGGTCCCTTCCAACGGAAGTGCAGAACCCATACCACTGAGCGCAAAGCCCATGGCTAGAGTTAAAAAGAAAGATTTCATTGTCGTCGCCAATATAAATTATAAAATAGTTTGTCTGAAAATGCACACGGAAAGAATGGAGGGCGAATGAATGATTGAATATATTATCAAGATGTTTGAAAAAGAAAGAATGCCAGCTCGGAAAAGAATGTCAGCGGTCTGATATGCCGGAATAGGGGTGAAGAAGGGAAAAGAAAGGAACGGTGTCGTGGACGAGGACGAGCATATAAATATAACAATTCCATATCACAGGTCGATATATCAGAAAATGACTCGATATGTCATAACCAAGCGACAAGAATACATGCCATACAGGAATCGTCTGTTCTTTGACTACATTATTTTGCATCCCATGAAGCAATTCCTGCAATTATCGCCAAGTTCTGCGGCCAAGAAGGTCATGGCGTCGTCCCGTCTTCATGGAAAGAGTCCGTGGAACAAGACAAAAACTGCTCGCTCGGAACGTTTCATAGATTTGATTCGTTAAATTATCCTAAAACAATTTTTCTAGTGGGGCAACGTCGATTAAATTTAAGGGGTATTTGCGGGAGCTTGATATTTATTGGTGGGGAAGCCTGGCCCTTTTCAGTACAACTTATTAATAGTGTTTATTGCGCACTTACTTTTTTCTCTTGGAGTACTCGAGTATGATTTTCTACTTTGGATCACCAAAGCTTCAAGAAAACAAAATATATTCCTAATTCTGGTATCCAATATCTGTGTCTATTACATATGGCCTGGCAAGTGACAGGTTTTCTTCTGTTCCAGTACCGTATTTTTCAAAGAGAAGGCAAATTGTTCCTTTCGGTCTCGATCGTTTTTTGCACAGCCTTCATTGATTGTCCAAGCTGGACTACTCGTAAAAGAAATCCATCCGAACTCGAGGGTCAAAGCAAAAGGAAAATTGTCTATTTGAGTTTTTTCTCTAATTATATCCCTTCCCCAAGTTCACTTTCCCATTCACAATAATATCCAAAAGAATGTGCCTAACCAATCGTAATCGTCAATCTCTCAAGTCATCATTCGTCCAATTTTTCTGTGTCATCATCACTCATTACTAGTTCTCATCTCCCTGTTTCTATCATCCAAATCAAGTCCGAGCTCGCTCCTAATTCATCGTCGTCCGTTCACTGAACGAAGAATGTGAGATGCTGAGAGAATCTTTTCAAGCCTGTTAATCGATGTCAGCTTAGTTCATGGGTACTCGTTTGTGGAGGAAATTTTGTGAGGCTTATCTTGCAAGCGTAGTCGCTGTAGCATTGCTCGTCAACCTTTGGCTCATACAAGACAAATCTTGTAAGACGGATACAAGACAAAGCCTTGGTAGAGGTGCTGGCGGTAGCTGAACCAACGAGGGTACCCGATGTGGCGGTGTAGGCGTCTTCGCCGATGACGGCAGTGATGGTGAATGGGGTAGTGGCTACCCAGGTTCCATCTTCGAAGTCAATAGAGTCTTCGGTATTGAGGATCGCTGTCTCGGTTGGGGTTGGCCCGGGAGGAGACAAAGACTTGCTGCTTTGGTAGTAGTCAGTCTCAGCATAAGCAGCGGAGGTGATGTTGTTGAAGCAGTTGACGAGGTAGTAGATTTGAGTAGAGGCGCGGGCTTCAATGGCTGATGTAATGGAGGTTGGAGCAGCTGAGGTAAGAGCGGAGAGGAAGAGGAGGGGGGTAGAGGCAATCAAGGAGAAATGCATTTTGATGGTTTGATAGACTCGAAGAGTGAGAAGTTTGAGGTTTGATAAGTTTTTGATTGGAGTCTTCGGTGAGTGAATTTGATGGGAATAATAGAGAATAGTCTGCTGAAGCCTTCCCTTTATACTTTCTTTCTCTAGGAACACCATGGGGTTTCCATAAAGCTTTTCTCGACTTATTTTTGCCGATGCATCTCTCGTATGCAAACACAGCCAAGTATCTCGATCGTGGATACACAACCGCTGTGAATCGCTTCACCTCGCAAGCCACTACAGAACAGGCAAACCGATTTTTGAGACATTTGCATCAATATTCACTGGGTCTCAATATAGACTTCGTCGCCAACACATTTCCCTCGTCTTGAATACTCACTGGATCAGTTATGGAGTGGCCACCGATAACGATTTCTCAACAGCCCAGAACTGATGTTTGTTGGACCACTATCAATTTGCGTTCATCCCATGTGAAAGAAGGTACAGTTCGCTTGATTGAGCAGACCATGGTCCGGATCCTCAATCTTATCAATATTCTCTTACATCATGTCGATAATTACCAAAAGGGCTAGATCATCTTATCCTGATTTTTCCATGTTATTCCACCAAACATAAACCCGGTTTTGGCATCTTAAACCACTCGCAATACAACTGATGCCCTGTAACCTGCAAGCGATCGATGTTATGTTTATGCAGGGACGGAATGTACTGTACCCTTATCAAGCTAAACGAGACCCACTAGACAAGCATTCGCACACGCTTCTAGATCTGCAAGTCGATCGTAACGGCGATGCAGCCTGCAGGCCACTCTGACATGACTGTTAAAGAAAGATCTCCGGAGTCAATACCGTATGTTGGTTTGGAGCGGAATATAAAATTTCTGCCAACGCGGGATAACGGTCGGCGGCCAAATCTCGAGGTCATGAATGGAGAGTATTTTTACTGCTTATCACTGCGATCATAAAGTCTATGATCTTCGATACCCTTCTTGGCATGGTGAGCCAAAAGATGATCCTACCGACTTAGCGAAATCGGCAAGGTTCCGAAGAAGTCACAACGGCGACAAGGGGGTTCTACGGTAGCCAGACTAATCCCTACTGTCTGCCAGATATTATAAGGTTACTATCCGACCAATTTACCGGGAATCATCAATTTTAATACCTCACACTTTCTCGAGCCTTCTGCATATCATTCTACAACCCCGATACGATACTTAACAACACGATCGTGGATAACCTTTCCGGCGGCGTTAAAGAAAAGATCCTTCAAGCTGAAGCATGCATCGTCCGACGCCTAATGCTACACCGGACTGTACCGGGCACAGCCAATTCACAACCTCACATACATGCAGCACTGTATTTTTGGGAACCTCAAGATTCAATCTAGATCCCACTTTATCATCAAAATTCATATACTGTATTGAAGTCAGATTCTGGACACGTCAACTAGTGTTTTTGATCCCAATGTGGAAGGAAGTACCTAGAAAAATATCACTTCCTCGGCTTCGTGTTATGCAAGTTGATACCAAGTCTCATGAAGTTTTTTATTGCAACTACATCTCTATTGTAAACAATTGCATATTTCAATTTAAAATCCATTTATTCATCTAGTTATCTATGTTGGCAAGTTTGCTATCTATCAATACGTCAATTTGATATCACATCCTTTCGGCGTACCAGCTTTGGGGGTTTGGTCTTTCCCGCTTGCGCGGAAATTGGATGGTTGATGTTTTATTCTCTCAAATCCTCAATGCGTTCTTTTGGCTTTAGCAGGTACTCCTATTTTAGTTTGTTTGTTTGCCTTGACGATGGTATCGCACGCACTGGAGCGTACCACAACCAATATCTTCCCACCGGCCTCAAATACGCTCTTTTCGATGTACCCGATGTCTCCAATCGAATCCAGTATTCCGCGGCCGGCAGGCCAAAAGCAATGCTAAAACTTGACTTAGGCCTCATACATATTCAATAATATTTGATCATGGCGCACCAGATTTCTGGGAGGACGTTACAGTCCCGTACATCTCTCTCAACGGCCTTTTTAGCCCGCACCTAGTATAACACATCAAACCTTAATGCTCCCTTCCCAGCAGCCAGCTCGTCGGGTCTCTACAATCATACAGTGAAACTTAACACTCCATACTCCATACATTTCTTTGTATCCGGACACAAAATCATCGCTGATTAACACCAAGCCGTTGTTACCTCATAGCATATCATATCAAAGTTAGTTCGAACATGACATTACCCGTTATAACTTATAACACCCCAGTCGTATCGCACGGCAGAATCATCGTGCTATGAAGTTTAGTTTGAACAGACAAAAAAGCAAAGGGATAGGCAGGGAGTCTTGTATAGAATCTGGATGGTGCTACCAGTAACCAGGGCAGTCAAGAAAGATGTGGAAGATGCGGAATCTATGGTTCGGGTTGGCTCTGCTTGATGTTTGCTGTTTGATGGATGGTGCTAGGTATGAACTGGGGAGTCTGTAGGATTATATATACTAAGAATCTAAGAATCTAAGAATCTAAGATATTCGATGCTTGAGCGGTAGACATTCAACAATTCAAGGGGTTTGCGATATGCTACTTTGCTAT
Source organism: Sclerotinia borealis F-4128 (assembly GCA_000503235.1). Taxonomy (NCBI): domain Eukaryota; kingdom Fungi; phylum Ascomycota; class Leotiomycetes; order Helotiales; family Sclerotiniaceae; genus Sclerotinia; species Sclerotinia borealis. The sequence goes on along the minus strand of KI628585.1, from coordinate 53,712 downwards.
TTTCTATTTTATAAGGTTGTTATTTAAAACTTGGGTGAATGAAGTGAATGTTCCTTAAGTCCTTAAGTCATATTATTACTGGATAGTTGGTGCACTCTATTTATTAAGTCAATTAGAATCTTATCAAATTTCAATCATTAGCAAAGAAATAAATAAGATTACATTCCAAGTCTTTGAACTACTTCCGAAAAAAATTCAATAATGATTACTGTTTATGATACTTTAATTGTCCTTTTATTACTCGAGTATTATCGATGGAATGGGACAGTATAATTTAGCACAGTGTAGTGAATTGCTTGATGAAATGGATTGCATATACTCGAGTACATACGGAGGGGTTATGGCTTTATGATTAAGCGAGCGAGCGAGCATTTGCATGTTTATTTGGATGAAATGATTGTAAAAAATTAAACTACTGTAGAGATTCAATCCAATGACATGCAATGCAGTGAAAACGGATCGTATTTAATTTTAAATATAAAATTCTCTATGTAAACCTGCAATTACTACATCTTTCATTCCCAAATTCACAAAGAGGAATGCTTGTTGCAAGTTGCGACCGATTAGGCCGTACTCCTCATTTTGCAATACTATATATAGTGTGTAATATCCTTAATTGGAGAGTTTGATCTTGATTGTATTTATTCGCTATCCGAAGAGTCCAATTGCATTGTAAGATGCACACTACCATCCTCATCCGAATCCTCATCCGACCCGTCTGCATCGTCGTAGCTCATGATCGTATCAGTATTCATGGTGCGATTGCCCAACGGTTGAGGTTCAGTAAACCTCTGTTTTGGCGGTGGTAGTGGAGTTGGAGCTGCTGCCTCGAAGCCAGAAAGTTTATTGGTTGTTGGGAAACCGTTGTGACTACCTAAAGTAGGACCTGTAGTTTCTTCTGATATTCCTGTTGCTTCAGTTCCCGACATCGACTTAAAATCTTGGACAGCAATTTCATCTGCTCTTTTGTACGTGAGAATCTCCTCATCTATAACATCCATTTCATCGTCTTCGGAATCGAAGACTTCTGTAAGACCATCAAGTACTGTGGTGTTATGTCCAGCAGGTATGATTGGCATGCGAGGGCGCAAAAGAATCTCTACGGTATCATCGGCTGGAAACTCCCTCGTGATGTGGGGAAGAACACTCGATAGTGCCTTTCCATTCTTTCCAATGAAAGGATTGAGTATGCTTGCCAACATTGCCTTTTTATTACGTCCAAGAATAGCAGCACGTTCGAGTTGAGAACGCATCGATATATCGAGATACCCCTGAGGAAGGTCCGATAATAATACAGGTAGAAGGGAACTGGCCGCCACAACAACCTCCGGATCAACAAAGACAACCGTGGATATGGAGCCGTGAAGTAAAGTATCTGCATTCTGACTTGACACCCCGTTGGATTGAGACGTATTGGCTTCCGAGCTGTTGATGCCTGAATAACTTGTCTCCAGATCTTTACAGCATGCTCGCATTATTGGAACAAGTTTTGAGACACGTAACTTATCCAAACTTTGGCTGACCAGCGGTAGAATTTTACAGGCTAAAGAATATGTCGATGCACGAAATTGTTGGTGATTCTTTCCTGACGAAAAAGACCACATCAGCAAGTCGAGACTTCCCTGAGCCAAAGGCACAAAACTTTGTTCTAAGGTAGAAGACATGGTGCTGATAAGATGCAATACAGAAATGAAAACTTTTGGCAAGCCAGTCCACAATCCATCTCTTTCATCACGGTCAATCGCAGGATGCAATCTCACACTTCCGGAATTCGAGTCCGTGAGCGAAGGCAAAGAAATAGACAAAATCCTGGTGATAATATCGAAAATAGATCCAACTGGGATTGTGACAGCTGAGGGGGTAGGTCCTTTAAGATACTCATCCAGAATTTCAAGTAAGCCTACTAGCCTTTCAACACCAGCATCAATACCAGTCCAGCGAGATAAATCCTCGGGGGTCCGCCCACCGCCGGAGAGTTCTTCATCGACATTTATAGGTTCAGCAGTATATCCAACGGTCGATTCCCAGTCTTCGATGACGGCTCGGAATACTTGGTCGGCAGTTATATGGACGTCTTGCACAAGGACTCGGACCGCCTTTCCCCATTCTTCTCCCCCGCCGCTCTTTGCGACAGTCTGGTGCAGAATGACCACCAGTTTACGAGCACTCTCCTTTACCGATGACGAAACATGACCTCGATCACAAAGGGTGCATGCTAAATATGGTCTGGTGACAGCACGTAACTGGGATGCGAAAGGGCGGAAGATGGTGGTATGGCGAGGCAGCAACATGGCAAACGACCGGAAGACTGTCTCTACTAATGATGGGGATACATCCAGGGCATTCGTCGATGTTTTGGACGATATCACATTCAAGCAAGACGTTACAAAGGTGGGCAACGTCGGCGTAGTGATTTCTCGGACCAAAGTTTGATATTGATGGGTCATGCAATAAATCTTCGTTAGTGCTACAATACACAGCTCTTTGGCAGCACTCGAGTCTGGTTTCTAATATGAAAGTTAGTGTGTGCGAAACATGGTAGCAGAAAAATGACAGGAGCAATTTCACACGTACTCCAAGAATCGATAGCAATCCTCGTACCCAAGATCCTGCATCGCGCAAAATCTCCCAACCTCCAACTTCGACCACGACCTTGATCAAGACAATGGCAGCGAATCTTCCCTCAGCGCTCTTGCCATTCAACAGTGTCGTCAGTTGGGTCTTTAATTTGTGAACCAAAACCGCCGACTGCGATGCATCCGCCTTTCCTGAATTTGCACTGGGGTTGGAGAGGGGGATTTGGCATTGAAGGACATATTGAATAAGCGTAGGCGTGAGATTCGGAAGGTCTTGTGGAGGAGTAGATGTAAGGCGTAGGCAAAGGATGCGCAGCTCAGATGGAAGAGACATCTTGGGGGCAAAAGAACGATTGGATGCTGATAGATGTTTTGTGATGGTATAATAAGTAATATAGGGTATCTCCAAACAACGCGGGGGTTATCGGATATAATATCCTCATCACATCAAATCATAAAATTATTCTGATTGTAAAAAATTCTTATTAAGGTTTGAGCCTTGCGCCGAGCTAGGATACGCTAGAGCATATTTGACCAATCATCGACTCCAATGGTGCATACTCAATGCAGCCTTGTCTCATTCGCCAAGGAAAGTCCACTCAACCCTTCATTCGCCGAGGAAACTTTAATTAGGTAGCCTTGTGATATTTCGCCAAGGGGTTCCTGAACTCAGCCTTGTCTGGAAAGGTCTCAATTTATATACATATATTTCAAAATTGAAACAATAGATTCCTATAGCTATTTAGAAGTTGTTTTCATAATCCTAATTGAAAACAGATACCGGTATATATATTTATATTGAGAAAAGATAGGATCAAGGAACTATATTCTTCCGGTTCCGCTTGCCAAGAGAAAAACAACCCCATTGAAAGTCGGGGACAAACTGGAATTGAACACCGAAACAGAAACATCTTTCTAAGACCAGTAAATTAAACAATAAATTGAGCTGACTACAATATCAAGAGATTCAACCTGTTTATCATCTTTCCAGACCTTTAGTTTCATAATCCATCCTTTTTGATTTCATAAATTCCACAATTCCATTCGAGCTTGGCTTCTCTTCTTGTGACCTCCTTGACCATGTGCTAACCATCTCCAATTCTTTTCCATATACCTACTGCATACCCAGTAAACAAGAATACGTGCGAACATGAGTGTAAGTTGAAATACTTTAGAAGGTTACAACGCCCTATACATTAGCTTACATACCTCAGCGTGAACAAACAAAAGCAGCGCATTACATTCAGCTCCTGGACACAGCTCGTTGTGAAGGTAGTTGGGATACAGTGCCAGAGCTTGTCAGGAAGGTTAGGAAACATGCACCTACGCGGATATGTATGTTTTCAAGATATTTCTAGAATTGATATTCAATTCGCATACTTCTTTTCTTGCACGGATATTCGATATTAACCGGTTGCAATAGGCCTCACGTTGACCGCAGAGACTGAACACGCAGTTACACAACATACTCTCAACTCAACTACCTCTTCCACGACGCGCCCATCGACAGCAGGTTCTACATCCTCGGATCTCTCCATATATATACCGCCCCTCCTAGAAGCTATAGCGAACGAGCGGCAATATGTCGAAGATGATTTCCAGGCGCAGGTCTGTATTGGTTGGATACATTGGAATCTTGGGGAGCATGCTCTGGCAGCCTCAAGTTTACCTGAGAGTATAGAAGCGGAATTTTCACAACTTGATGGAACCAACAAAGAATCAAATGAATGGACAAAAGTGTGCGCACTCAAGGCCTCGTTTATTAAAGGGGATTCGCAACGAAGGACTGGACATGTGTCAGAAGCATTAGAGACGTTCGACTCCGCTCTACCTATACTGGCAAGTATATCACCTGCACCACAAGCTGCTGGCCAAACAGAATTAAATGCTTGGATTGAGGAGTTATTGGCAGGATCTTGCATGCTATCAAGTCATGCTATCAAAACAAGGACATCCCCGATACTCGAGACCGAAACGTTATCAGCCTTTCGCGCTTGGGCAAGATTTTGGGAATGGGCCCCAACAAGGCCGCTAGGTCGTGCACTGAATGCCGGAGTCTCGAGGCGACAGGTATGGAGAGAATACTACATCACATTATCGGATCTACTCCAACAACAATTACCATTTCCCACCACAGCTTTGACCACCGCATACCCTGAATCATCATCGAAACTACTGCAACGAGCAGAATTGAGGCGAGTAGAGATTCGCTACGAGGAACTGTTACTGAGTGAAGTACAATTTCCGAAGGCGGAAGAACCAAGTGAGGAAGTCGAATCTTTCGTTGAAGTAGTGATGCAAAACTGGAGAATTTTGTGTGGGAACATATGGCCAGAACATGAACTTGGCGAGGGAGGAGCAGAGGCAGTTAGTAGGGGTGTTTTGGACATCCTATACAACGCTGCAACCAAGACGTTCCATTCAACGCCGATTTTGCGACATTTATTTACTGTTCATGTTGCAGTCGCGGAATTTGATTTAGCATTTAAAGCATTTGATACCTATTTGGAGATTGTGAAAAGAGGGAAAGCTCGGGTGGAGAAGACTGGGGAATTGGAACACGGTTTAGATGATGACGAAACAGTTTTAAAGACAGCCGCTGAGTGTATCAGGGCTTTATGTCGATATGGCTCAAGACCAGGAGCAGAGAAGGCGAAAGACCTTGGTCACTTTTTTGAGGAGTGGTTGAGTAAAAACCATCCCCCCGATGAGCGAAATGGAACCGAGCGACTGATTGAAAATGGCACCTCGATGGTTTCAAGCACTATAATATCGCCAAAAACATTTGCCATAGCTTGGCGTTCAATCGGAATCGGCTATGCACAATGGGCACGATTCACATTCGATGCATCTTCGAGAGGGATCATTCAATTGAAGGCTATAAAATGCTTTCGTAGGGCTCTTCTCCCAGAATATGAGAGCACGGCAGACGTTGAAACGCTTTTTGCATTGGGCACAATCCTTGCAGAACGCAGAGAGTTATCTACAGCGATCGAAGTCGTGAAAATCGGGCTTACTCCTCTGCGTGCTAATATACCAAATGGCCATGGCTCACACGTCGCGACCAAATTTTCACGAGAAAGAACTCTGATACCGTTATGGCACCTTATGGCTTTACTTTTGAGTGCACGACAAGATCTCCTGACTGCAGTGAGATCCTGTGAAGGAGTCTTTGACCAATTTGGAGAGTCAAAGAACCTATATGGAGAATCTAAACTTGATGGTTCATTTCGAAGTGACCACCTAAACTCTGCCGAAAAGTCCACGGAGCGAAACCGAGGCTTAGTGGATGAAATGGATGACTTTGAGAAAGAAAACCTTTTGGAGGTTAAAATGACACAATTGTCACTCATAGAAGTTCTCGAGGGCTCTGAAGTTGCAGTCAATTGCAGTGATGAACTTTTAACTCTATACACGAGACTGTTTGGCGACCCTTCTAAAGAAGCTGCTCCTCCTTCTATAGTTGTTCAAGACACTGCATTAGCACGTCCAAAGAGCTCCGCGGGAACTCTTAGAACCATGAAAGGAAGTATATTTGGACGATCTCTGAATAGATCAATGCGGAAGGATATGGCGGCTTCGATGGAGCAGAGCACAATCTCTCACAGGCCAGACACCGCACACACCATGATTCATAGAGCACCCACTATTCAGGTCACCCAGGAGAATGGTACCGCCGGGAGACATCACCGTCGACGCTCTGGAGATCATCATGAAAAGCTTCATAAGAAATCAAATGTCAGAAACCCATCTCAGAACCCAAACAGCAGTTCCAGTGTAGGAAGGACACGGCAGAACGACGGAGCTGCAGTGGAAATAGATACACAGAATCGAGAAGATTATTTAGAAGAGAGCTCAAAATCATTACGTCAAGCCTCGCAGCAATTGGAACATAAAGAGCCGGGTTTCAAACCAACAAATTCCAATTATGCCGTGGCTCAAGACATTCGTCTGCCGATTACTCCGTATTCATCGTCACTAAGTCCCACAACACGGTTTTCCAAAGACTCTGAGAGGCGACGGAGGATATCGACACTAGTTAAAGTATGGTTATTGATTGCTGGATTTTATCGGCGAGCAACCATGTACGAAGACGCTAAAGGTGCGATTGAAGAAGCGCACAAGTTGGTTTATGGACTAGAGATAGATGTTCTCAACGATCCAACAGGCTCCGCGTCGTTTGACCATCCGGGCTGGGGAGGTGGAAAGAGTGTGGCTGAATTATGGGGCGATGTTTTCTCAGAGGTACGTTTACTCGAGCAATATTTAGATACTTACTGATGTTTTGACAGCGCGGCTATCTCTTCATTGATCAAGCTTCGCCATATACAGCACTCGAACATTTTGAGGCTGCTTTAAGCCACTTTGCAGACCACCCTGCTGCAACTGTTGGGTTGTCCGATATTCTGCTCGACATTTATACTGAGGACATCCTTCCCCTACCCACTATACCAGCTCTAGTTCTTCCCACACTCTCTACCAGTACTCCCTCAGCCTCTACCCTTAATACCTCAGCTCAATCTCACTCCCATCAATCATCAACACACCCTCATTCGACTTCCGGACCCCTTGGTCTTCCACTACCTACCCCTCTCCAGCGAGACATTCTCACAGCCTCAGAAAAGAATCAAACAGCCCAACTCGATCGACTAGCAGCTCGCGACCGTGCATATGGACTATTGTCCGGCTTAACAAAGCTAGGTCCCGGTTGGAATTATTCAGAAGCATGGTATTCGTTAGCCAAAGCTTATGAGCTCGGTGGACAAAAGGATAAAGCGAGAGAGGTGCTCTGGTGGTGTGTGGAACTAGAGGAAGGAAGGGGCTTGAGAACTTGGGATGTGGCAAGTAGTGGGGGCTATGTGCTTTAATTGGTTGGGTGGTTGGGAAACTGTGAGGAGCGCATTAATTTAATAATGAGTCTGGAGATGGGGGGATGAGGGTTGTATATATCAGACAGAGACAGAGGGTAGATATATAATGTGCAATGGAATTAACAATCTTCAAATGCTGACCTAGTATTCTTTGGGCCTGGCAATAAGTATTGATTTCTAGAAGCAGATATATCAATAATAATCATTATCTCCACATTCCATCTTTTCCTTTCTTTTCTTCAGTAATCCCAGCCAGCCAGCCAGACCCTCCTCTCCATTAAAACCTTTTTTTCCCTTTTCAAATCTCAACTCCAGTCAAGCCTCAAGCCGCTTGTCAAAGTTGCAATAGTTGTCACAGTTGCAACATCTTTCTGATAGGGATTCGGGAAAAAGTGTTTAATACAAAATTCGTGACGAGTAATCACTGATTACTGGCTAATGGTTGATGGCTAATGTTGGATATTGAGATTGAGATTGAGATTGAGATTGGGATTGAGATGGTATTGATTAGCTGCTTTTGTTACTTATTGTTGTTTTTATTCAGAAGAAGTGGAAGAAGAGGAAGAAGGATTGAAATGCTGGGTATGGAATGGAATTGAAATGCTAGGTGTGGGTGCAGGTGAGGGATGTTTGGGGGTAGAGGAGGGAGATTGGGATTGAGTATCACGCTGCGGAGGCAAATTCAAAGAAAAATGAAAGTGGAATATGTATGGGTGATTCTGAAGTGAATATCTCTGAACACTTTATCTATACTTGGCCTTGAATTCGGTTCTCGATATACGTCAACTTGCTAACTCTATTTTCAACTCCATTCCATTTTCCAAAACGCCGGATACCCAGGATGTCCAAATATCTTAATCATCAACACCCGGCAAAACCTCAACCCAAAACCTCAACCCAACATCGCAACTCATGATTCACGAGTCAAATCTACTTAGCTTTAGGAGGTCTTCCATCATTAGACGCACGTATACCCGAATTCTTCACATCGATGACGGGACCCGATCCCTTCGGTTCTAGAATCGCAGGAATCTTTACCGGTGCTGATTTCCGGGTTCTGGGTTCTAGGAGGAGTGATTCGTTGGTTGTTCGCCTAGGAAGGTGGGCTTTAGATTTAGAAATGTTTGGAGTGGCTGTGGGAATCCCGAGTTCTTTTGCTGCTTTCTTGGGGCTTGGTAGCTCGATTTTGGGGATGGGGGCGGAGGTGGAGGTGGGTTTCTTGGTGGCAGAGGAGGTGGTGGTGGATTTGCGGGAGGAATTGCCGGTGCTGGAGGTGTGGCTGGACATTTTGTTGGTTAGCTGGGAGGGCTTGGGGGTTTGTGTGGAGTTGAGTTGAGTTGAGTTGAGTTGGGCTGGGTTGGGTTGGGTTGGGTTGGGTTGGGATGAGTCGTGTTGTGTTGTTTTTGGAAGATGTGATGTACTATGTATGGTAATGATGCAGATGCGTGATGGTGATGATGATGATGATATTAAAACAATAACCAAACCTCGGCGAAACCACATCTTAAATACATGAATTAACCAACATATGATTTCTTGGTCGTCGGCTTCCACTGCGGTCACACTATCCAGTGTCATCCACTCCGGTCACAACATCCATTCAAGTCAATAATATCCATTCCAACATCCACTCTACGACCTCTACTCTGACCATAATCAATACTATAAAGCTACAAGTAGAGAAGTAGAGAAGTTCAAAAGGTCAATTGTAGCTATATAAAGAAGAAAAAGAAAGGATGTTATAATACTCGTATTGTCCGTACTATAACGACCGCTAATCTGGGCCTAGCTCATATATCGGCCATATTTTATGGCTAGGCTATATGGATTTTGCGAGGAGGCGAGCTGAGACCTCGAGACCTTGGGGCCGTTTTTTTATTTAGATTGGTCTGGACTTTATTTTTTTGTATTTGTGGTTTGGGTAATTACATTTAAAGATTGAAGTTGGGAAACACTTTAATCTAAGAAAGAAATATATTTTTTGATCTTAGAAACTTAGGGTATTTTCCCAGACTCGGCCAACGAAATTGCCCACCTACTTACTTATTCGTTTGAAGTTTAACCCATATAGGTAGGCTGATCTATGAGTATTACTCAAGAGACTCGATCGGATGATTTGACCAGATGGATGGAATAAATTGTAAGGAAGTTTTTATTAATATGTAATTTTGACATGCAGAATCTAGAGTGGTGTTGGTACTGTATTTTGTATGCAATTTTTCTAAGCGAGGGAGAGGTGAAGCAAAGGATAGATGAGATGAGATGAGATATATGAAATAAGTAACCAACTCTCTTAACAAGATTCACCGCGAATGTCTTGGTCTACTCGTACATACTCGTACTGGGACGAATCTCATCAGTTTGTATATCAGAGGAAACATGAACATGATGATCGATCTGCTTTTCGGGACGAGAAGATTTGGAAAAGTATATTCAGCATAGTAGATGGATATCAACAGCAAGAAATCAAACACTACATAACTGCAGATATATGTATACATAAATCACAACTCACATAAATCATTTTCTTCCTTCTCTCAGGTTAGAGCCAGTAAGAATACCATATATCATCTATCATCTAATCATCCCTTTCAGAATATATAAGCCGGTCTCCTATATCCAGTGGCATATTGTATTGGGACCAACTCCCGAGGCTGAGTGTAATTTGAAGGTACTGACTGCAGTTGATGATCAGTTAGTTTACTGATTCAAGATACGTACAAGTAGTTGTGGCGATACGCTGGGAGCTGGGTAGCAATGGACGTATAACAAGGTTCAGCCTACCTTCTCTGGAATGATGTAAGAAACTCGATACAGGTATCAGAAAACTCCCAAGCACCAAAGAGTAATGCATAAAAAACATGAAAGAACTCTTATATAATAACTTGTCAAGTGAGGTAAGTATAGCATTGCCGGCAGTCATTTATATTTGTATTCCCATCTACCCGAATCTATATCATATCATATCATATCCCTAACCTTACAGTACAGTACACACCCAGAACCCATGAAAACCCAATTCCATCTACGCCTCTACCCAAGCATCAGTATCGTCCATATTCGAACGTAAAGCAACCCGTTTGAAACCATCAGCCCACCGCGTATCTCCGCACTTGAATATCTAACCTAACCTAATCTATATGCACCCATTTTCCTTCTCTTTTCTAATTACATCCATGCTCAAATACCAGTACACAAATCTGTCTTACTAATAACAAGTCTCCCCCTTTTTCCCCACGATACTATACTCCACTATCCATATATAAACAAATCTAATCTTCAATCCTTAAACTCCAAACCCTCACATCTACCGTAGACGCCAATTCCCACCTGCCTCTGTCTCTATATCTATAAGAAGTTTGTTAACGCCTTGCAAATAATGACTGGAGCAGGTACCTAGTCGCCTTCGCAATTCTCATTGATCGATTCATTGATGCGATGTGATGCAATCTTTGAGGGCAGCCAGTGCGCAGCAAAGCCAACGCAGCCAAAGTTCACACCAATTACACAATGCAGTCGAATCGAGATCGTGCGCAGAGCTTATAAATTGAAGCTCCAGTCTTTGAACTCCATATCATTCCGAATCGCCCGCGATATTCGATTCCGGCTGCTCGATGCCGTGAAGCAGAAACGGATTAGGTCGGTACATATACATGTGTTGCAAGAAATCATTTCCGAGTATGATGAAGACGCCGAGGAAGACGGTAGTGAGCAGGTCGAGCATGGTATGGTAGGCTTTACGCCGGCGTTTTTGTGAAGAGAGATTTGATAACAACGATCAAGAAAATTTTGGGGACGTCGAAACCATTGACTCCAAGATCTCATAAAAAGCTTATGTTTCGGAAGAAAGGACCCTTATTTGTTGGCATGGCTGAAAAAACCCACGACTTTTGTCCCATCACATGCGTTCGGATGTAACGAGGGTACCAAATCCAGTATATCTGATCCTGCACTTCTATATTCGATGGTGAACCAACTTGATGGTTACACGGATGGATGACGAGAATTAGTGCTACGTGACAGGTGTTGTCGTCTCAGGTCTGACAAACTTTTGTGCCGTCGATATCCACTTCCACATCCATCCAGTGACGGGAAATGAGCACTGAAGAACCAGTATCAAGAGGTAGCTTCATAAGCATACCGCGGTGCAAATATGGGATTTAAGATCTTAACCATAGCTTCCGCGGTTGTGAACAAAACCCCACCACTAAACACCGTCCGAGATAGTCTCATGACTGTTCCTCTCCAAAAAGCCTTCACACCACCATCTTTCATGATACCCACTACAGCCTGAGTAGTCGTGGTCACTTTGGAAGATTGACTCCTTGTTTTAATTGTATCAAAAGGTTGTGTAGCCAGTGTTGTAATCACCGCCGCCATTGCCCCATTCGCGAAATTCATCATCGTAGTTTGAGAAATACCTCGCACGACCTGAAAATCCTTGATGATATTATAAGAACCCATCCTAAACGAGGTTGCCGAAGCCTGTTTGAGCGTCGTGCCTATGAAACCCCTGTACAAACCTACCAATCCATCGTCTCTAACAATGGTACGTACACAATGAATTGTGGAATTGTATTGTCTTGTGGCTCTACAAGTCGCATCATCGATGAGAGCAGTTTTCACACGTTCAGTAGGTGTAACTGCGAAGATACTGGCTGCAATTCCTGCTGCCATGCCTGCCAACATATTACGACCAGGAGATAGAACACCCGTCTCGGGATCTCGGAAGGCAGTTTTGATGCTGTCAAACGAAGCAAATCGTACGGCATCTTTTCCAATAGATCCAACTACCAATGCACCACAACCTTTATATAAAGCTCTCAAACCTTCTTGTTCGTATACTTGTAAGACAATGCGAAATGGGTTTCGTGGTAATTTAGTTGGGCCAGTATGGAGTTGGACTCGGGTTTTGGCAAACTCCAATGGGTAACCAACTGCGCCTTCTACCCCTCCAGCAATTCCACCGGAGAGTATGGATACGATTGGGGGCGTAGAAGCATTTCTATGGCCAGTCATTGCGAATATTTCGAGATACTCGAGTATTTGTATTTGTTGCTGTCGTGGGGGCGAGTAAGAATTCAGATTGAAGGATATACATTTTTGTAAGTATCGAAATCCACCATAGTATGATTTTAAAAATGTACTCGAGTATTTTATGACGTAGATAATCCCCCTTCACCCCTGACTCATCGGTACTTGTTGTCGGGCCAATATCGGCAACCGAAGATAAGTTGTTTCAATGTATGAGTGATCATTGGATGTCCATATCTTCTAACCGGTTGATTGAAGCATGATAGCGATTATAACAGTACATCAATTCATATTCAAGAAGCAAAGCCTATCTAGCTGATGGGGTATCATGTGCAAAGCAAACCATGCGGCCCTCACAGCAAGAGCGTTCACCGGTATCAACAAACTTCCTTTCTATTCCTTGAAACCACATCTCGCTATCCCGTTTTGACTCTTCAAAAATTCGAGCTATTCACCGTCCATCAGAGAGCAACAGTTGTATTCTTTCATCAAGCTTTTTTGATTTTCTCTTTTCTGATTCGATTAACCTCATCCTTGAAATCCTTAGCTGAACAAAATTTAGTTACACGCTGTAAGGCGGCATCGTGTATTCCTTGATTGGTAGGGTCCGACTCTTTCCTGGATCTTGCATCATTCGAAGCGTTTGAACGAGCGATGCCAGCTTTAATGGGAGACGCAAGATGACCTTCCCAATTTCCTATCGCTTTCTGGGTCGTTCCTGCTTTGCTCATACCATCTCTAGGAGATGATCTCTCATAGTTGAACCTCGGATTATTTGCTGCCTGCTTATTCACTAAAGCTGTATAACTTCCGAATAAATCGATACCAGAAACCGATTTTATCGGAATATATTTTGACCTCCGCGGGCTGTGCGTAGGAACGTTCTGTTGTGAGTCCGAATCCACGAAAGATTCTCCGGAATCTTTCAAGTCATCAAGTATCCGTCTGCGTTTCGCCATATGTGGTGACCTTGATTGCAAATGACGGTCAAGGCCGAAGTATGCCGACATCGAAACGTCAGGCAAACGTTTTCGACGAACTGGACCTTCACCCCCCACCGTCGGCTCGATGTAACCAGGTAGATATTCTAGAATATCTTTGCTGTTATCTCGGGGTTTCCAAAATTTCGTAACTCGCTCATATGCCTGCTCCAATCCGGTGGAAACCGGAGGGGTTTTGTACCATGGATGATTGACTGTTTGAACAGCAGTCATACGCTGTCCTGCATCACTGGCCAAAAGACCGCGCAAGAATGAACGAGCTCTCGAGTGAAGGTAGGACCACTTTTGTGCTGCCTCTTTTTCATCTGACGAAAGGAAGTTCTTTGTAGCTTGAATTTCTTCGAGTTGAGACAATCGACCTCGAGGAATCGAACTCTCGCCAGTGAGCAGACTCCATGTCAATATTCCAAACGACCACATGTCCGCTGCGGTTGTATAGCCACGACCTAGAGTCAGATTGGAACCTACAATTTCCCTTCACAAGTCAATACATCAACTTGCTGGCAGTCTTCTAATGATAACTTACGGTGCAACATAACCCTCCGTACCTACTGCAGAGAAAAGTCTACCGGTTGCTTTATCCGTGTGATTGGCAAGACCAAAATCTGTTAGGATGACTCGAGATCCTATATCGGTGTTTGTGATGAGAATATTCTCCATTTTGATATCCCTATGTGCGATTCCTTTCGAGTGAAGATATTCCAGAGCTAGAGCGATTTGTCTCGTGATGAGACGGGCATGAGCATCTCCAAGCCTATTATCACAAGAATCGAAGTAGGTGTAGAGATCTCCTGCGGCAGCAAGCTCTGTGAACATATAGCTGAAGACAGTCAGAAGTGAACATAAACATATCGTATTCAACTTACAGCCTATCGTTGGAAAGAAAGGCTTTCTGAATGCTGATGATATTCGGCTATGAGCCATTAGTCTCCGACTGTGAATGAAGCCACGCATCTTACATGGTCGAGTTTGGACAGTATGTCAATCTCTCGTAGATATGATTTACTTTCAAAGTCGGCATCTTGTTGCTGAACTGATTCCATACAAGTCCGGCCCGAGACTAAGCCACTTCTAGAACTGGGAAGCGGATTCCTTGAGTGTTTTATTTTGACAACCTTGCAAGCCATCTGCTTCGACGTGCTAACACTGTTGGCGAGGAATACTTCTCCAGCAACACCACTACCAAGAACGTGATCGGAGATAATGAAGCGATCTTGGAAATGCTACAAATATTTCAGTCAGAATCATAACTAGCAACAAGAGACAGTGGCGAAGTACCTGAACTTCGAATTCAGGTAAGGACATATGTGATATCAGTTTTGATCTTGGTTGGTGAAATCGAAACTTCCAATCACGTCGGATTTCAATCAAGTCCCCATCAACTAGAAGATGTCCAATTCTTTCATTCCCAAGTATTCCGATCAATACATCATTGACATAGGTGCCGTTCCTAGATTCAAGATCTTCGCAGTAGATTGAAGGAGGATACTCGTCCAATTTTTCTGCATCATATATAATCGCGTAGATGCGAAATTGTTGCTTGGAAACGATTATGCTATCAATTGAAAAATCACTAATAGACCATCAGCATTCTACGAATCAATTGAATGTGAGGTACATACCAATTCGGGTCTCTCCCTACATGGAAATGGCCTTTGGCATAAATAGGAATGGCTATAAAGATTCATCAGGCAATGAAAGTTGACAAGATTAAAGGATTACAAACTGAATTTTTGGCCAGTTTGTGCATTCTCGTGACTGAGTGTCGCGACGAGCGTGTTATCGAAATCAGGAAGCTCCTCGCCATAAGGTCTCATGAAAGATTGCTCAATGTTCTCAAGATTAATCTGACCACTGGGCTCACAAATCAAGGCTGCCATGATGATTTTGGGGTCTCGAAGGTGAACGTGAGACGGAAGTTGGGAAAATATGGTCTCATATGAAACAATGGAATAATAGCTTATAATAGAGAGAGAAAAGAGAGAGTACGAAGTAACAAATGAATGGTTTATAAAATCAAGTGTTGGGAATGATTCCGACGCTCAAATAAATGCGCGATTCACATCAACCCAAGAGATCTGGATAATACCTAAGTATTGAGAACTTTGTAGAAAACGTCGATAGTTTCAAACGCTCATAGCTCGGCTTGATAATGATTGGGAAATGAAATGACTGTAAGGAAGTATATGAGGAACCTTGGAAATGACGAAGTGAGGAATGAAAAGTTCAAGAAGATGAAATTGGATATTTGAACCCTTGATTATGTAATGTACCAAAATTCGTTTTTTTTTCGTTTACCTTGCTTCTTTTCGTCTTTTTGGGGAAGGGACGAAGGGAGGAAGGAGGCCATTCTGAGCTTCAACATCACGTGATTCGTCAGTCAACTCCTGAGTGGTATATAGGTATATACCTATATCTTGAGAAGAATCTGTATCCTATGTATACATTTTAGCAAGTATAAACACATATGAATATTTATCTACCGGTAGATAGGTATTTAATACAACACATATACAACACCAGGCCTGAACCGCACTTCTCTTCCACGACGAAACCGCATGTCCTAATACTCGAGTAGATGGTTAACGTTGTACGAACGTTCAGAGAGCTTTGAATATTTGTATTTATCAGAGATATCAGAGATGCGCTTTTGAATATATATACCGGTAATTAATAATTCTGAGGCTACTATGTTCATTCAGCCTATTATCACCCGCTTTTCCAGAACAAGCCCCTGGCAATCTGGTGTGATATTTGGGAAACAAAAATATGATATTCTAGTCTCAAAGGTGAGAATTAGGGTTACATGTGACCTACCTGTGATCTAGTACATACCTATACAGTAGAAAGGTCGCGATTGAAACATATTCCTTCTATTGATTCTAACTAAAGTACAGTATCAAAGGGGAAAATTTTCACGCCGTCAGTAAGAACTCTCAACCTTCCTAACAAGATCTTCCAGCCGCTCAGCGACAAAAGGCAGGTTGTCCTTTTGGATAAAGTGTCCAGACTTTGGTGCGATAAGTGGCCCCTTTGCCCTATCTGAGCCCACAGAGTCCCTCGTTATATTTATGCCACACACTGTTGTTTCTTTTTAGTCAAATGCTCAATTGATTGTGGAATAAGACTTCACCTACGGTTGAGTATATCTCTCAGCCATGCCTACAGAGACCTTCATCATGGCCCATTCCTGCTTTGAGAATTGTTCGAGTTCATGGCCGACAACAGTTACCCAAGGACCTTCATCTGAAAGTTTCCGACCCCTTAAGCTTTGGCTTGGATGGGTCCCGCAGAAGGATTTTGATCTCTCGTCGGTCGAATCCCTCGAAGTTTTGTGCATTTGGTGAAAATATCGTCGTCATCTTGTTATAGGCGGCTTCGTACACATCAAACGAGGTTCCGGGAGGGACCATCTGCTCCAGTTTGAAGGAGAGATCCTTCGGATTTGGCCAGATTTCCTCAAAGTCGGTGTTTCCAGGGTTGGAGTCCAGAAACAGGATTCTTTTGACAAGTGGTTCGAAAACATCATGATTTTCAAATTCATGGTTGTCATGATTATAATTCCGTTTGATTTTGATCGTGCAACTGAATTTAATATGACGGTCTTGTCATATCCCAGATTCCTAGGGAGAAATGTATTAAATACTCGAGTAACTTTCATGGCAATACCATAAGAAGCACCGATGTGGTGTGTATGAAAGACGATGTGCTCCTAGCATATACTACTCGTAAACATAGTGGAATGAGTGACTGGCTGACTGCATGCATGGGACTTTATTGAATGAATCTGATCCTCGAGTAGAAGGTTATACTATTGTTTAAATTGGAAGTTAGAACTAACATAAATGCATATCCCACACATATGTATACAGTATATTAGGATAAAAGTATGAATGATGGGTGGGGGTTTCTTCATCTTCATAGATTCATTCATTCCACTCCCTTGCCATTGTGGAAAGAAAGAATGGGTTTACTGTTTCCTGAAGTTTGTGTACAAGCTTTTGAAACTAAACCAAAAATTGACAAGTAACTTCAGAGTTATCAATCTCAGCTTTGTTCTTCTACGAAACAGCCGCCAAGTTACTAGGTAATAGGTATGTATACTCCATCTAGTGGTTACCTTTCGAGAAGTCAGATGATATATCATATATGAGAACATGAAAGAATCATAAGATCATCTGAAAATGAATAGCAAGTAGTAAGTAGTATCCTCAACCTCTTATATCACATCACCTGCAAACAGGTTACTTCATATTTTCATATTTAGAGAAAGGACAAACACTAGTATATAAGTACCTGCCTGTGCTACCTGACAGGTAGACCATGTAGACCCAGTAGAGTAGACAGGCCCAGGGCACTAAAGTTACCTAGGTATACTGTTGCATATCTGTTCCATCTTGAGATTGACATCATAAGGTAAAAGGAACCAATGATTGCTCGATCGCAAGTAATTATACTTGGGAAGGTGCACTAGGGTATGCACCAGCACTTATCTAGCAATTATTAGCTCTTGTACTAATGAACGCCAGCCATGACTTTAGCTTCCGCTCTAGTGTGAACAAAGCGGGTAGTCCATTAAGTCCAAGCTAGGTATACAAATCAATTGTCTAGGCAAAATCTACCTTTTTCTCTACCACAAAATGAACGATTTGAAGAACAAGTATCAGGAGCCACATGTATGAAGTTCGATGAACTCACTAAACTTACATTACTTTGTTAATATACTTGAGTACTCGTAGACAGAAGAATGGTTTTTATTGCAAACATCGAATAGATGTTGAAACGAAAGTATGAACCAGATGTTTGTGGAATATGAAAAGAAGATAGATACTATCTAGAGGTACTTTCGACACATAGTATCATAGGAAAGAAATGTTGATTGATAACATAGGCTGGAATTTGAAGTAACTTCCCTACTAGGCTACTACTAGTAAGATAATAATCAATCAAATCTAAGATAATAAGGTAAGATTACCAACTGCCTGACTAAGTATATATAATTGCTCGAGTTTAACTTAGACTTAGATCTCAACTGGTTATATATAAGCCCCGAAGACGCGTCCGCCGCCATTCGGGATTAACGGAAGACTTACTGCCTCCTGCCTCTTTCATGATAGGCATTTTAACTTTCTCGATATCAATGAAGCCACCCACAACCTCAACTCAAGCCGCGCATAATAGCTTACTGGCGGCTGTGATAGTATCTCCAGGAACGGCAATACTGGTACATAGCTTTGAATGCTTGCTGCAGATACGATATCTTCGATCAACTAGGCGTTTTACAACTACACGGCGGATTTGAATACTTCGAGGCCATAGATTTGTTGACTATCGCCGCGAACATAATTTGAAGTAAATGAAACTGAATTGTAAATGAAATAAAAAGGTAGGATGATACGGACAATTTCTCGCAATGGTAGTCGATAGGATGCTGTAAGTTCCCAAGAGGCTCAGATAATTCATTATTCAGAAATTCCGCATCTGACAAGACTGAGGACAAAAGCAATATATCACTGGGGATATTGAGAAAATGAATGGATTGCATAACGAGATGTATAAGTGACTGAGGGATTCAGTAGGTAGAAATGTGGCATTTCCCTCGATGGTCCGCGATGGTCCAAGAAAGAAGGGCCCCCGAAAATCTCGTCGCAGTTCGAAAACGACGTGCAAGAGTGTTTGTAGAGATAGGTAGAACAAGAGGATGAGATAACCAGAAATATATTTTGCCGTTTTCTCATCCCCGGCCTGAGAGAAGAGAGGCATGAATGAACCTTACCTTTGGAATCAATTGGCTGAATCGTGATTTATAGATATCAATGGGGTATTGGTGATTGTGCTTTGTGTTCCTGGATCGCCGCTGGAGTTCATTATGAATCTCCTCCCAGGAGCAATTGTCCTTCATCCTAAATATCGTCTCATGTTCCTTCGATTCCCATAGAACAAGTTTTCTTTTAGCTGATAATCTTGCCGATTGTACCTCGGAATGTATATTATTGCAAGGAGTTGAGGCCTCTGCAGCTGTATCGATGCCCAATGCTCCCGAAACAATAGAAACATGAAGATATTCTGGAATATGTTGCAACTGGAACTCGAGATTGTATACTTATCATTCTCGATCCTAGTGCGTTTGAGGAAGAAGCCTTGAAAAGACAATTCTTGACATTCAGCAACTGATGCCGGTCCTGCTTTTCTTTCAAACACTCTCGCCATCAAGAATGCCTCAACATCAATACATCCGCAGTGTAGTCACCTCTAGTTGCAGACTAAAGTTGTCAGAATCTTTACAAAATTTGACAAGAAGACCAGAAGCTCATATTCACCGAGCAGTTGCCTGTAAAAAATGCATACCCAGGTGTGTGGTTGAGAACCGCGCTAATCGACTGCCGAACTGTGCATTTTGGCTCTGGAAATATGGCAAAAGATGTTCCAGTCAGCCTGTTCAATGACCCAGAATCAAATTTCAAAGTTTTGATAACTACCTACTTAATGACGTTGGATTTATACAGAAGTAATTTATTACATGAAGCTCTGACTTTTTTTAAAATCTATAAACTAACCAATGATATTCAACTACTATGTATAATTGGTTGATATGCGTATTATTACGATTTATGGGGATTAACAATGTAAAGGTGGATCAAGCTACGCTAAATTACGGTAAAACAGGTAATTGAACCGTAATTGTCTGAAAACTAGGAACTCGGGAGAGGAGATATTTCCACCGACGATTGCTTTCCAGATTCCAGTAGAAGCTGCGGGAACGCATTCGAACCTTCCTAGGGTCGGGCCCGACCAGCTAAAAGAATTCACTTCTGAGGGATGATAACAATATTGTATGTCTGAAGCCAAAAGAACAGGTGGGCAATCATGTGACTAGCCCTAAAGCCACAAAGAACGCTAAATTAGCTCGAAAATTAACCGAGATCGAGCACCTTATTGCGAGCTTCGATCAACTCAATCGTTTCTTTCTCCTTCAAAGACTCTTATACTACACATTCAATATGTAAGTTTGAAAACATATCCAATTCTTCTTCAATTGTCGTCAAGAATGCATTGTATTGCTTCTTGAAAGCATTTGAATCATCACAACCATCATTCATCCCCTCATTTCTATGAGAATCATCTTTTTACCCCTCACCTTCATTCCCGACATTATCAACATCAGCAACTTTCAGGATCTCATAGCTAATAATTGTCTCTCAGGCGTAATAAGTGGAGAAAGAAGCGGACTCGCCGCTTGAAGCGAAAGCGCCGTAAGACTCGTGCCAGATCGTAAGTTTTGCCTCGTTTTGCTCCAGTTCGAAGATCTGCTCTCCAGCGGTCTTTGTCGTGGGGTATAAATCCTTTGTTGATCATTTCACTAACCCCTCCACAGCAAGTAAACTACTCACAACAACTCGATCTCGATCACCTTACCTCCAAATTATAACGTCATGACAACTTAAACTCCTTTCGTTTGCGCCATCTCTCGCATCAACGTCTTTCGCCTTTTTCAGCATTTCGGTATTCATCAAGTTCGGGGTTTCGCACTTCGTATTTGGCGGCTGGGTGTTCAAGGAAAAGATCAGTTTGGTGACGCGCACTCATTGGCATGTGGTGGAATATCTGGGAGAAAGCATGATCGGTCAACAATACAATGTCGATTTGTTCACTGAAGGTTTACAAACCAAGAAGTTATGGGAAAGAAGCTGCCTCTGATGCTAAAAGCCTTTTATAGCTTCAAACCTTATAGGAATGAATAAAAAAAAACGAAGTTCATCTTCACACATATCTTCTATGCAAATGGTGAATTAATTTGAAAGTGATTCATCTGCTTGATTAACAATTTCCATGGCTATTTGGGGGTGCTCAATATACCCAGAATGTTTGTGGTTTATAGTTGGCGTTGATGTCATACTTCAAATTTCCCCGCACACTATTAAACAACTTATGTTAATGGGTATTTCAAACAGAAGAGAAGTTAACAGGTCGCCCTTCCCAAATGTAGGTATCTAGATGGGTATAGAAAGGAGGATGAGAAGAGCGAATTTTAAATAGAGTGCTCATTGTCTTCAAACTTAGTCTTCCTCTACCCGCCCGCATCTTCACGGCAGTCTCACCTAAGTTGGTCAATGAATCATTTTGAGTATTCTTAACAGAATATACCTACTGTTCAGAATTGATTCATCCCCATTATAGACTGACCTGAGTGCAATGTAAACAACCATGTTCTATTACAGCATTGGAGCTACTCACTTGTGATAATATGATTTGAATATCAGAATCTATAAAATGTGTAAAAAGAAAAGCTGCATATTATATTACCAGCTCGACAGGAACCTCCCAACTCACTCACTCATTGATATTATTGGTCACAAACCCCAGCCTCACTCATCTCAGTATCTCAGCCTTGCTGGCTAGTCTTGGCAAAAGGTCGGAAAAAAAGATTCCAATTGCCGACCTCTTCCAAATTTTTATTTACTTTGCGACAGAACAGAAGCTTGCAGCTTCATACAACTCTCTACCAAGGCTTTACACTGAATCACAAAATGGCGGAAAGAGTTGAAAAGAGTAAGAAACGTAAGAATCATGCTGATGGTTCCTCGAGACCAAGCAAAAAAGTTGCAATCGAGAGTGAGAAAAATGTTAAGATTTCTCTGAAAGATGGTGATGAATGGGCGCCTGTGATTGGTAAGTTTTTCATCTTGGAGTAGGAGAACCATTGTGGTCTCAAAACGAGTGGTTAAGGTCATGGAAGGCTGACTACTTCTAGCATCAACTCCTGGATTGGCTATACCAGCATCTATATCTCTTCAACCATTCACAAAGTCTCGCAAGAATGCCCCCCAACGACCAGGACGTAGCGGAGCAATTGCAACGACAGAAGTCCTTCTCCATTCCTCAGAACATCCAAAACTTGATTATACTGCACGAGAGGAAGAAGCGGGTGGATCTGATACATTATTGAAGCATTATGTTGGTGTGTACGATCCAAAGACCGGAAAATTAGAGGTTATGGAGGCGCGAAAGATGGTGGTTCGTGGAAGCGTTAGAGCACATCAAGCTTCGGAGGCAGAATTCGCGAAACAAGTAGGTCTATTGCAAGGACCTCTTATAACAGATGCTAACAAGGCTCTCTGCAGACTATACGAGAGCTTCGAAACGACCTTGGAGAGACTTTCGGTACTAAGAAGGCGAAGAAGGCTATTGCTTCCGTCACTGAGAATGCCATTTCCGTTAATAGAGGCTCAAGATTGGTCGCGAATGGTGCCAAACCTGCGAAATTGGATGCTGCAAAATCTGCCATCATTGCATCTATGGCAGAAGCTACATCTGGCATGGCATCCAGGAAAGATCTCGAGGAACAAGCGGATGCAGCTAAACCACGACCAAAGGTAGACCTTACTGCGAAAGACATCAAAGATGTGTATACGGTGGACAGTCTCATTGGAGGTGACATTTTCAAGTCTGTACCAGTCTTGGAATGGGAGCAATCAGTCAAAGCAAAGAAGAACATCACGACCAATTCGAGATATGTGTCGACGAGAATCGTCACTGCAGCTACCGCAGGAGTTAACAAGCTCAGGGTCTTGCGATACCTCCTTCTTTTGTTAGATTTACATTTGGCCTGTAAACCCATGCGAGGCGGAAGAATGCTACCCAAGCGCGAAGAAATGAAATCGAAGTTGGGTGAAAATATACCACAATCCGTCATTGAAGACATACGACGCAAGTACTCGGACGCCGGCATAATGTCAAAATTCAAATCTGATCTCCTCATTACTCACGTTTGTGCATTGGCATGTCTAATTGATAATTACGAAGTTGATCTCTACGATCTCCAGTTGGATCTGAAGTTGGAGACGAAGGACATGACACAATATTTCAAGGAGATTGGAGCAAGGGTGGTGGGGCTTCCGGAGACGAGGAGGAAGGCATTGGATTTGGACAAAGCAACTGCCGCCCAAAGGAGGACGGCGAAATTGAAGTTGCCGCTGGATTTCCCAAGAGTGCCCTTTGGAAGGAGAGGATGATGATGAGAGTCGGGAGTAGACTGGTCTACTGGTTATTATTGGCGAAGCGGAGTAGATCATTACTGTTAAGATTGAAAATGGAGATAATGAGTTTTATGGCTACTGTACAGTTACTGATAATATGCTGACTTGTTGTGAATCCTCTTACCCTGCAAAAATAAAGCGTCTCGCGCCCGATTGAGCAGGCAAGTGCTTGATTTGGAGGAGTGCTGTGCTGTGCTTTGTCAATTTGATCGGTGTATCGGTGCTCTAATGTCCTAAAGTTTATTAACTTTAGTTCAGTTCAATAATGGACAATATACAAAGTCTTCTTGTAAGATTTGATGGATGGATGGATCGAGCGAGGTGAGGTGAGGTTCGAGGGGGAGGTTAATTTGAAGTGGAGGTTTGGAGTAGTAGTTTGGAGGTACGTCTGGAGGTATGCGATCTATCTGCTCGTTGTTTTGCTTTTATAGGGATTGGGAAATGGAGAATGGAGAATGGGGAATGAAGTGGAAATTTGATAATGTGGTAAGGTGGTAACATGGTAAAAGGGTAAAATGTAGTACCGTTTATGAAGTCTTGGGAGATTGAAGGTTGGAGATTGAGGATTGAGGATTGAAGATTGAGAAGGATGAGGGGGTTGAGCCTTTTTGGGACTTTTGTGGTTTTATTGAGGGAGGAGAAGGAGGAGGAGAAGAAGAAGAAGAAGAATAATAATAATGAGAGAGGGCAAGATGGTATTTGAGGCCTTTTTGCATCCTATCCATTTTTAATTTCTTCGGAATATATCTTTAATACAGAGTAGTGAGTACAGAGTAGTGAGTGAAGATTCCGGGCGAGGGAATATAGAAATAACCTTTGGTGATGGGGATAGCAATTTTTAATACTGATTTATATTTCTAGAAGTATGAGACAAGATCACTTGTTGATGCCGATAGCTTCTGGTATTGATACTGTATCATCATTGGGGTGTACTAGTTACTAGTATCGGCGTAGCAGGGCAGGGTAGTGAAATCAATAGTGTTCCTTCATTCTTTCAAATAAGCTTTTGGGTGTCGTTTATAGTCTCGTTTAGAAATACTATACGGATGATGAAGTGAGGTTCAAGATAGGGGTAGATCATACTCACGTGATATTTTGTTTCTACAAGGTATTCATCCCTCTCCATCGAGATTTTCTTTAAGAGGAGCTTTACTCGAGTAATGAAATATATACAAAATAAAATGAAAAAGATTTAATTGGATGGATTTCTTTAAATCAAATTTCCGATTTCAATACTAGCTAATGTCAATTGGAATATAGCTTAAAAAAGCCTTCCGCACCTCTTAATTTTAAAGAAGGAAAAGGCGATACTTAATCCGTATCCATTTTATACGAGCTCGAGAAATAAACAAAATTACCTACCTATTTAATACCTTTCATTTCTTCTATCTTTCCAAAGCGTCCTAATATAATCTAGAAGCCGCCTTACTAATTTTAATATCAACATTTTGCTTTCAATCATTTCTATTTCATCTTCCATTATCAATTGTCAAACCATGTCCAACGCCGAGGCCTGGAAAAGACGTTCCATATACCAAGTCCTCACCGACAGATTTGCCATAGAAGACGAGAACCGCCAGATTGGAGGCTCAGATCATGGGATTAGAGATTATTGTGGTGGAACATGGAGGGGAATAATATCTAAACTTGATTACATCCAAGGAATGGGTTTCGACGCCATATGGATTTCACCCGTTTGTTTCTTCAGCATCACCAATGTATTAACTTCAGTCACTAACTACTCTCTTCAGATTTCTAAGAATATCGAAGAAGTGACCGAATATGGAGTTGCCTATCATGGATATTGGACCGAGGACATTTATTCAGTAAATCCACATTTTGGAACTGCAGACGATTTACTCGCCCTGTCGGATGCGTTGCACGCACGGGGAATGTTCTTGATGATTGATGTGGTGGTCAATCATATGGGTTCACCCCCTACCGTGGATTATTCCAGATACGTACCTTTCAATGATTCATCATACTATCATCCAAAGTCGATGATCACCAACTATGATAATCAACAGGATTGTGAGGAAGGATGGTTGGGGGACGGTCATGTGTCTTTGCCTGATCTCAATACCGAAGATCCTAATGTGGTAATCACCCTTCAGAGTTGGATCACCAAAATTGTACAGAAGTTCAAGATTGATGGTCTGAGAATTGATACCGCCAAACATGTCAGAAAGAATTTTTGGCCGGATTTTGTTCGGTCTGCGGGGGTTTGGTCTTTGGGTGAGGTACTATCAGGAGATCCTGACTACCTAAGCGCATATCAACCATACATCGGAGGACTCTTAGATTATGGGACGTATTATCCTTTGAAGAGAGCCTTCAATAGAGATGGTGGAAGTATGTACGATCTTATCAACCTCCTCACTCCTGAATACCGATCCAAATTCTGCGACATGCAGCAAATGTCGACTTTTATGGAGAATCACGACATGCCGCGGTTTACCCACGACACGAACGCAGATTTGGCTGTCGTGAAGAATGCTATGGCATGGACTTTACTCACAGATGGTGTGCCAATCATTTACTACGGACAAGAGCAATCCTATTCTGGAGATGGGGATCCTGGCTCCCGAGAACTGATGTGGACATCCAAGTATAACATTACTCCACTATACCAGTACATCGCACGTTTGAATCAGATCCGAAAGCTGAGTTGGGATTCCGGTTTCGGTACCCATCTAACCACACGTCTTTATGTTGACGACCACATTGCTGCTACGCAAAAGGGCCCTCTACTCATGGTACTGACCAACCAAGGTAGCCAAGCGAAACCCAAAAAGATCTCCGTACCTACCATGTTCAAAAAAGGTACCATATTAGTCGACATCCTCACAGGAGAATCATTCACCGTCAAACGATCCATCAAAGTCACCATAGCGGCCGGCGAACCTCGAATTTTCCTCCCTCTTCGTCTCGCAAAGGAGATATGCGAGAATATTACACCACCGACCCAAAGTCTCATATCTAGATTCTTCACTAACCTATTTAGTTTCGGGTCAGCTTCACAATCGCAAGCGGCTGCTGAAATCACCAGTTGGCCACACGGGGATCCGGTTTCACATGGAGATATTATACTTAAAGAGAAGGATCCGGTTACAGACCAGACAGAGGCTAAGATTTTAGTGCCGAGTGTTGAGCAGAGTTCATCTCCATGGTCTATATTTTATACGCGTACGTCGGGATAGATGAGCGCTTAGAGTATATTTTGGCTTGCACATTGCTTTGAATTTTTATATTGAGCGTGGTGTATTTAGAAGGTATTCTGCGCAATAGATTCGTTGATTTCAATTGCAAATGCTGCACTTTGATTCATGCCTTTACAGTTAACGGACGCTTGATCTTGCGTTTATGTGCCATTGTACGAGTACTAATACGCACAGGAGATCATACTCTTCAATCCTTAGGCTGCACACTCACAATGGGTGTCAATTGGGTAGAAACTAGAAGTGTAATCACCCATGGGTGTAATTTCGATACACGAAAACAATGTAATCTGGTGGAGAATTGCTTTATGCCAGTAATGTTATTGCAACAGAATGGACAGAGGTTGTAAGGTAGTCCTTACAGTTAGCAAAAAATAGTAATCCCGGTAGGATGATTATTCCAACTTTAGCGCACTAGAGGAACGATCGTTTCGTTTGGCGGTGCTGTCGAAACAAATAGCTTTTGTAGTAAGTTCATGACACTTTACTCGAATAGATCAGCCGAGATTGTTTTGTTTTAGCTATTATATCTTCATCTCCGTTCTGCAACTATGCGGAAGCCATACAGTAGGAAGTCCTGCATGAAAGTCATTCTAGCTTCTTCCTCTCACAAATCCCAATCCACTCTCCCCAAACCAAAATTCTACTCCGGGCCTCCAACGGATCCTCAAGCTCCTCCCTGTCAATCTTCCCACTTGCCTACAACTTCTCACTTAATCCCATCACCTGAAAGATATATCCATGTACCCCATATCATATCCCAACACCGGGTTTGGGCCCTCCTCAAATGAGCTAAATAGTTGTTCTGCAATTCACGCCATAATTAAGTAGCGTCTTCCAAAAGGATTTCAAGATTCAAATCCTCTCATTATTGGACTACCGTCTGAACCATTGGTTACCCTAATCAAAAACTTCTTACATCACGTCTCTAGTGACCAGGTGGGAAGTAAAACAAGATATAAGAGAACAAAAATCCAAAGAATGAACATCCACAAAGTATACTCAGAGTCTGAACTCGGTCCGTACTTGCCGTGTTGATCTCAAACCATTCTAGAAGACCGAAGAGGATACTCAGACCGAATAGCAAATACATGATCGACACTTTAAATCCTGTATTAGAAAACAATAAAAACACAATCCGAAAGGGTATGCAAAAAGACAAGAAACATACAACCAGGAGTCATCCCAAAGATATCCATCCTACTCCTCCCAACCATCTCTCGTTTGCCCAACCGACCGCTCTCACTAGCCCTAACCAGCGATATATCCTCCCCTCCTTCCTCACATATGCAAACAGCAAAGTCCCCACTTCACCACCGAATATCGAGCGGAACGTATCTAAATCAAAGTATGCAAGTTCTGATCCATGACCATACTGCCATTGCGCCGCTATATTCTCTGCTTGTTGCTGTGGGATGTCGTGATACGTGTGAAGTGCGCGGGCAAAAATTTTCCCGGACGATGAATGGGGATGCGTTGAGCGGGGGAAATGGTGGTCGTGGAGTGGACATTTTGTGTACACTTGGGAGATGGATTGAGATTGCTTGTTCGTTTACAGCGAGGAGCGAGGAGCGGAGTCTGAGAGTGTAGGACAGAAGTTGATTATTGAAATGAGATTCTCTCCTATCTCTACAACATAACTTTCATTACTATTTTACGGAATGATTCATCCGCGCCGAGTACGTACTCGGTATTTTCATAATCCAGATGAGATAGGAGAATTAGATTAAATTAGAGGGTGGCCTCATTCCATCTTATTTCTGGCTTATGACCACCAGGAAGTTAGCTCACTTACTCAGTACATATACTTTTTTGTTGTGTTGGAATACTGAGTCACTGACCATGGGATTTAATATTTGCTTTCCTTGATGACACTCTTATCTGGTACGACTTGTATTACTTTACCCACTAGAGCGGCTCTACTTTACTGTATCGCAGGGAGCACAACGTCAACGCCACCAACAGTAAACTCGGTTGGGTGTCTAGTGAACAATGGCTCCATTCTCGCGGTAGGGCTGTATGATAACTCTGAATATTGAATCATAACATAGCAATACTACCTGAACAGCACACGGTCTTTAGATCGAGGGTCATGAAAAAAAATGTTGGTTTCGAGATATACTTAATCTTTGGGGAGATTTTTTGAAGGTCCTTGGGATCAACATCATATCATATTTAACTTCATATCTACTCGAACAATGATATCTGATAAGCAGTATTCACACTAGTGTTACTGTACTTGTATTCCGTATACAGACCCGTATTGTGGTGGTATGTATCACATTTCACAAAGAAATACGCTCATAACATCCTAGGACTGTGGAATTCTATGATGTTGGATATTGTTTAAGTAATTCAGTTGCCAATATACGAGTATGAAGTGAAGATCTAGTGGATCTTATTATAAGTATCTAAACTTTGATATTTTAGTGTATTCTTTACGAATATACGTTTTGGGTTATATATATGAGAGTATGAGAGTAATGCGATTTCCCTTTTGTTGTACGATCTTCAGCGTTAGTCACCGTGTACTGGCGTACATCAGTGTAAAAATTGCTGATGCGATAATGGACAAACAAAAATTAAGTTGACTTGATATGATTTGATAGCACAAAATGACATGAAAATGCTATCACAACCTAACCTTCCAGCAACCATAAACATGAGAGAGTACCGAACAATCAATTTCGGCCCGTTCGTGCACCTCTGGAAGTTCAAGCTTGTGGCTTTTGCCAGCCAAATATGCAATGACCACTTGATAGCTCATTTTGATGGACTTCATTGACCGATGGTGGTATTCAGATAGAAAAATGACTGTAGCCAAGGAACTTATAAAGAATAAACGACCCTTCGAGTCAATACCGAGCAAAATATTCTTCATACATTGATGAAAAAATAGCAGTTTCTATCACTTCAAAGCCATGCTGCTTTCTCACTTTCTTACTTCTATTGCATGCCTCCTAGCCCTTGTTAATGGCTCGACAACTCCTTCCTCGGATGTTGCTCTCAGCCGTCAAGGATTATCATCCACTCGAGATGTGATCATAAACTTCGTCGATACTCCAGTGTGGACAACTAAAGACATTGCTCTAAGCCCCCTAAGCATAGATGCAGGTGTTCCCGACACCCAGGTCGTTCTTGCTGTCATTGCTAGTAACGTCGCTCTTGCAGGCGGCTTGTGTGCAATTGGTGTGATACCAGCCTGCATAACGGGTGCTGCGATAGCAGCACTCACCAACTTTTACCTCGTATATGCTACCATGGGAACCTCCAATGGCCCCGCTCGGCGTGATATTGCAGGCATTACGGCAAATATCCACGATTTGTGGCTGCCTAGCGAGTCATCCTCAACGGTGTTCAAGTTGAAGACCAATACAATCGATGGAGTGTGGACACCCATTGGAAACACAACGATCAATGGTTTATACCATGAAGTTCACTTCCGACAGCTGGGGTCGATGCTAGGTGTCAAAGCTATTCAGAGCGCAGCCGGGGCTAAAAACAGGAGAGATGATGCGGCTGATGATGGTGGCTATGTTGCTGCTTATTTTTGGGAGGATAACAACCAACAAGCGTTTGTCTCCCTTGCCCTCCAACCAACCCCTCCTTTACATAACCGTCATTTCATACTTGAAAGCTTTCCCTCAGCTTTGTGTGTATCAAGCACTAACCGATTAAATGAAATTTAGCTGGAACGACTGGAACGGAGCTCAAGTCGAGCCCATTGGCGATGAAATTGGGGACTTCATTTCTAGTAACAACGGACAGGTTGTTTGCGCGAATATTATTGACCAAGATGGGCCTATGAATGCAGGGGTAATGACCATGGATGACTATAATGACGAATATGGCTTGACTCAGTCACAATGGGCTTCTGCATTGTCAATTTGTCTTGCTGGGGATCCTAGTGTACCTTAAAATCGACGAGACGTCAGCATAATTTGTGTTCTGACTATGTAAGGCTCGAGGACTTAGGCTCGGAGTTCACATTATTATGGTAGAACCTCCAGAAGAATTTAGAAGCTATGAACTCGGTTCCTGTTCATAGATAAGGATTAGATACCACGTTTGAGAATTTGAGTCTTGACAGGAAGTTCATCTTCAGTAACTCTGATACAGGGTGTTCAACAGCTTGGAATGCCCTCTGAGGTTTGAACCCTTTCGATCTTCGAAAAGCCGTGAATTTTTGAAAATGACTGAGCTAGAATGTTACATGATATCAATATTCCTAACAACTTCAATGCCCCAGAATTCCTCAATATATGAAAGAGATACAGATACCGGCAACTCATTGTTGGGGTGCGACCCAGACCATTCAAATCACTGTTTTAGTATTATCGAATGCCGTTCTTGGAGGAGCTCTACCGTGAATTAAATCCGTCTTTTAGATATGCCCACGAAAGACTGATTACTCTTCTCTTAATCCAGAACATTTCGAGTCCCACGCTCCTTTTTTCATTTTCTTCCTCGCCATACTCTGCAGTAGCCTTAATGATGAGATTTATATCCTCCGTGACTCTCTGTCAAATCTCGACCAATGTATCCGCGATATGCCGATATATCGTTTTATCCCTGGCTCACACATGGGGGCTTGAGCTCGAGCTCACCCAGTTGCTTAATTCCAGTTTGAGCGCCAGTCACAAGAGACCATGCTTCCGGTCGAGATAGTTTCAAGGCGTTGGTGTAGGCCTGCTCAGCATTTGGAATGTTGAAAAGATCCAAAAACATAAATATATTCACAGCCGACCAGGTGCTGGCTGGCAGTCTTGGCTAAAGATGGGATGAGATTGAATATATCTCCAACGTTATGTTGAGCTGACAGGAAACGATCTTCATCTCGGAACAACGCGTGGTCACTTAACTCTTGATGTCGTAACCCAAACGAATGTCTGCTTAGGAAAGTATATCAGGTACTCTAGGACTGTACTTATGAGTAAGTAGCGTAGCTAAGTGGCAATATCGGCAAACAAGTAAGAGCGCTCGCCAACTTTCAGCCAGTAGAGTGAACAAATCCAAAACCAGATGTTCTATTCCACATGCTCATCAGAGTCGAGAAACATCCTTCGATTGCCAAAGTTGTCATCGGAGGTGTCTACAGCACACTTGCATGAAACAACTTTGTCCGCAAAGCCCCAGGCGACTTCACCTATCAAGGCAACATAAATTCGTGCTTTGATATTATTGACATCTCACTTTTGCTTTGTCGTTGCTTCGTTGCCCCTCGCCACCTCCCTCAACCCCCCATATGATGACCTCTTCGTGCCTGCCGAGCAACTCGCTGATTTGACAAATGAACAAATAAAATGTACGTCTTGAGGGACAGGGATTAGTTTGTGAGAATGGATGGATGTAACTTTGAATATTTGAACTTATGTTCTCTTCTCGAAAGATTGAGTTGAAGAAAATTCGAAGGGTGTCGGTGTTGGGTGTTATAGAATTGGGTTGTGGCCCGTGCTGGTGGCATAAATTTAGGCGGTGAAAACGAATCTCCCTGCACGACATCCCTCTCCAAATCGAATGTTATATTATACACCTAATTTATGTTTATACTTTTCAGTCACAGATCTTGTGTTGTCTAACTTGTGAGAGAACGCTAGTGTGCTTCTATACGAACTAATTTCAGCGTGTTCTTATTCTACGGAGAGGATACCCATATAGAAGCGCTCATTCCAGCTATCCGCCTCCGAATTTTTAGGAAGGACTTTCGATGCGAAAAAGGAAGAAGGATCAATATCTTACTCTAGTACTATACGCTTCCTCGATTCCAAAGTTTCTCCTTGGCTTGGACACAAAACAAGCGATTTGATTGTCCCAAGTTTCCATAGCATATCTCCATATTCCGATGTATCGAAGACTTCCAGCCCAGATCACTTCATCTTCGGATCCCTTGTCAACGAGCCTCAGCATTTCGAGCATCAGAATTGTATAGAATATGAGTCTATTTAGTCTGCTAGACGGGACAAACGCATTTCACAATGTTATACTTGTATTAACTTTGAGTTAATTGTTTGCTTGTGAAACGATTCTTGCGCCCTTTACTTTTTGAGCTTTCAATCATGGCATCATCGACATTATCGTCACCTTGTGACCACGCCGAATACTCCCAAGACCACGCCTTCTTTATCATTCTTGGAAATTCCTGACATAGAGCTGAACAACCAAATAAAGGACAACTCTAAATGGGAGAAGCGGTCAGAAGGTACCACCATGGATGTCCATTTCCCAGGACTAGACAATATTGACAGCCTCACACTTATTGCGCCCAGCATGCTCGAGCGTTCGAAAACTACTGATCATGATTTCAACTTAGTTTTATAACCTCATATATTCAACGCAAGGGTTGGTGACGATATGATCCCAAACGTGTTGTATTGTATGAATTCAGGCCTCTACCAAAAAGCCAAGTTCTAAGAGAAAAATGCTTTGAGAAGGACATTCATTCCCACCGAAAAGAATCGTGGTTACATCATTGTTCTACTATCGCTAATAAGTTGATAGTGATTGTATTTACAGCGGCCGTCAACCTTACCAGTCGTAACTTGCTTACTCGTACTTCATACTTCTTAACAAACTCTCCGAATATTGCCGAGAGTACCGGTAGCTGTTCTCGATGCAACCGCAAGTATACAGCATATTCTACTTCTAGTATAAGATCTAATCTTATCTTTTCTCAAGGGGGCTCTTAATATGTTGAATAGGGGTCCTCGTGTTAGATGGTAACGTCAAGATTGGGGTTAATTCTAATTTGTCCCTTTTGATTTTTGACCATTAGCAAACGCGCCCTCTAGAAATTTTGACTTTCCGGTTGATGGAAAAGGAAAATGTGGAGGTTCCATTTTATTTAGGCTATTTTCACGAAATGTGACCCAGGCTTGGTACAAGCGTACCCCATACAATTTCCGGTCCTCGTTAATCTTGTTTCAACTTTTCAGAGGACCCTTTAATTAACGAATGATGAATGATTGGTTGGAATATGTTTAGAGGGGAATCGAAACAATAAACTCAATCTATCTGAGAAAATATGAGTTGGAAATGCAGCACTTGGTCTTTCTTGGGTTTTGCAAGCATCATTTCTCGAATCTCCATCTTTTGCTCCGTAGAGTCCGAAAGGACCGATGAGAGTATTTTGGTTCAGATGAGAAACTAACTGAACTTTTTGAACAGTATCAAACCTCATGGGAATTTGCGTGGTAAGTATCACGCGTTTCGTGGAGTATGCACGCATATGTCTACCGTTACTAAGGGTGCAACCGAATGTTGAACTTCGCCAGTGCCGGTTCAATCGATCATATCGTTATCCGTTTGCCGCCAAGAATTTATATACGCCGGTGG
Organism: Sclerotinia borealis F-4128; assembly: GCA_000503235.1. Taxonomy (NCBI): domain Eukaryota; kingdom Fungi; phylum Ascomycota; class Leotiomycetes; order Helotiales; family Sclerotiniaceae; genus Sclerotinia; species Sclerotinia borealis. The sequence continues at coordinate 19,643 of KI628585.1, read as the reverse complement.
GTGTTGCGGGTGCTAGTTTAGAAGTCTTGGCTTTTGTACAGCTAGAAACAATCCCAAGAAGTATCCTCAAAAGTTGGAGAATGGAATACAGGGAGTTTTGTCTTGGCCTCTCTAAAAAGTGGTGAAAGATATCAGCATCGCGGTATGCATTAGTTGTTTTTCTGTCTTCACTCTCCAATTTTCCACCATCTATCCAGCATAGCCACGCTATTCTTTGTCTTGACCATCATTCTACTCCTATATGCAATCCACACGTATATATTCCACCATCTAAAACACTTTGGTTGTTTATGGGAAACATTTTTTTTTTGGATCCAGGAGTGCTTCCAGATCCTCCTTTGCATTGAACTAGTACCATGAGATCAATGATCAGATGAACTTGGCGATATTAAGGTATGACCTCAGCGTCAACGATTCCTCTATAAAGACGACGATGTATCTCGAAATCTAATAGCATCACTTCCACAGTCTTTATACTTTCAAAAACTTTACACTCTTTTACGGACAGGTATCCAACTTTTACACTCTTTCACTATGAAGTTCTCCATCGTTTCCGCAGGTCTTTTGGCCGCATTTGCCTCTGCTGCTCCAACCCCAACATCCGACGAGCTTGTCAACCGCGCTGCTATCGCCAAACGTGCTTCCGTCACCGACGCCTGCACCATTGGATACGCCAGCACCAACGGTGGTACCAAAGGAGGAGCTGGAGGAGCCACCACCACTGTTTCTACCTACGCTCAATTCACCAAGGCCGCCACCGCAGGAAACACCGTCGTTGTAGTTTCGGGTCCTATCACTCAAGCTGCGAAACAAGTCAAGGTTGCTAGCGATACAACCATTATTGGTACAAACTCCAAGGTGGTTTTCAATGGTTTTGGATTGTATGAAACCCCCTCTATTCTGACTTACCATCATCTAACCAAGTCACAGACTCGTCAAGGGACAATCCAATGTTATCATCCGTAACATTGCCATTACGAACGTTCTTGCTGAATACGCTGATGCCATCGGAATCCGTATGTTTCCCCAACCTTCCCCATCCAACCATCTCAAACTAACCCGTCCCTCTTAGAAAAATCCACCAACGTCTGGGTCGACCACGTGGATCTCTCCTCGAACCGAGACCACGACAAAGACTACTACGACGGACTTTTCGACGTAACACACGCCTCGGACTTCGTCACCTTCTCCAACTCCTTCATCCACGACCACTGGAAGGCGTCCCTCATCGGGCACTCCGACTCCAACTCCGCCGAAGACACGGGGCACCTCCACGTCACCTACGCCAACAACTTCTGGCAAAACATCAACTCCCGCGGCCCATCCATCCGTTTCGGCACCGCGCACATCTTCAACTCGTACCACAACAACGTATCCGACGGTATCAACACTCGTGACGGTGCTCAAGTACTCGTCGAGTCCAACGTCTGGAACGATTCCAAGAAGGCTTTGTATACCACCGATGCTGGATATGCCGTTTCGAACGATAACGACTTTGGTTCTTCCAGCAATGAGGCTTCTAAGGGTACGTTGACTGCCAGCAAGTTGGGATACAGCTATACTCTTTTGGGAAGCAGCAAGGTTAAGGTCAGTGTTGTTGGATCTGCAGGTGTTACCTTGAACTTCTAGATCTTTGGACCTAGATTATTCTTATATTTTTATCTTTGAAGCCAGTGGTGATTTCTCGAGAGGGAGAATATGGCAGAGGGGATTTTTAGTCTCTTGTTGTATATACTTTTCTTCTTCTGTCACGGACAGTACATTTAGTAGATGGAAATAGACGGACGGGCTCTGGTCGCTAGTCAATTGAAAGTTTCCACTTATATACTTCTCAGCGTTCTGTGAATATTTGCCTGAAACGATATTTAGTAATCTAGCATTTATCAACCCATAACTTCAGACGATAGATAACCTAGTGGACCCATGATCAGAGATGGAGATAGAACGAAAGATTTCTTACCCAATAAGATGAAAGAATAAGTTGAAGATCAGACGAGTAGACGTTAGTTAGGTCTTTCCAGACTTTGACATCTTCACTTGACTTTACATTGTCATTCATCCCATCATATCAATTGACTTGAACACTAGCCATTATGTGTGCATTTCCACAAAGATAAATGAAACATTTCTCTATAGATTACTATACAAATCTGTAAGTCCCGGTATATAATATACTACATACGAGTAATAGCAACAGCAACCAGCAATACCACACCAATGCCTATGTATAGTAAATCTAGGTAGCTGCAACGTATACTCTGTATGAAAGTGACATGAAGTGTGGGAAACCCCAACCTTTCATCTCATTCGGTAATAGAAATTTATATTACTCGAGTAGTGATAACGCTTAGGTATGCATAGCTTATGGCATCAGATATACTCGCATGTGGATTATTGTCATGGTGATGGTGATAGTGATTGGAAATGAGGCTGTGAAGCGAAGCGAAGTGTAGTAATGATGATGATGGATGATGACGATATTTATTGAGGGGGAAGTACCAGCCAGGGATTTGCTCGAAAATTTGCAATTTTGTGTGGAACTTGCAAGTTCCTTGATATATATGTAGAGATAGAGAGAGAGGGGGGGGGAAAGGGGGGGTAATAGAACGAGCAAATTTGTGTTCTGAAGATCATTCAAATAGTGGCGCTCCAAAATGTGAGTTGAGGTTGGATAATAAGGGTATATTTTATGACTTGGGAAAGATCGGTGAAAGATCAGCCAGACCAAAAGAAAACCGAAAACATAAAAACAAATCATTGCTAGCGTCATTCATAATTTGGAATCCCAGTATTATGGCTAGGATCATTTATGAGTCCAGTTGGCCTTCTTTTCCCCCAAAAAAGCCTTCATGCCAATCTTTTGATCCTCACTCCCAAACAGGCTGTGAAAAACTCTTCTCTCATATTCCACACCATCTCTGAGTGGTAAGTCCTGGCTCTTGTTGACGACCTCCTTCGCAGCCTGCACTGCTACTTTACTATATCCAGCAATCGTCTCGGCGGTACCCAGCGCGGCCTTAATCAACTCTCCCCAGTTATCAAATGTCCTTGCAGCGACTCCCCATTCTCCTGCGTCTTTGCCTCTAAATCTCCCGCCAGTCAGAATAATTTCCATAGCTCTGGCTTTTCCAATTGCCCTTGTTAGTCTTTGGCTTCCACCAGCTCCTGGTATCGTTCCGAGTTTAATTTCTGGTTGTCCGAAAGTTGCATTTTCAGTGCAATATAAAATATCGCACATCAGAGCCAATTCGCAGCCTCCTCCCAGGGCATACCCTGATACCGCTGCGATTATTGGCTTCTTGATGACTGTTGTAAGACTCGACCAGGATTCTATGAAAGAGGTTGTGTAGGCTTCAGAGAAGGTAAGAGGTGCCATTTCTTGAATATCTGCACCGGCCGCAAAGACTCTTTCAGATCCGGTAAGTACAATGGCAGCTATGTCGGGTGATTTATCGAATGTCAAGAGAGCATCATTGAGTTCGGTAATGAGGGATGCGGACAGGGCATTATATACTTCAGGTCTATTTAATGTTACTTCGATGAATGTTAGTAAGGAACATGTTAGATAAGTTAGAATTAAGTACTTTGTCCCACGCCAGGTCTTGGTTCTGTAGTTTGAATAAATTTGTAGGAGGATTTGGCTGAGTAGGATCGTGAAAGTGCGGGGAGAGTTGAAGCTGTGAATCGCAAGGCAAAGGGCTTTAATGCTCTGATTGAATTCATGGTTTATTTAAGGTTGAGGAAATGGTGAAGTAAAAGTTTTATCTCCAGTTTGAGTCCTCGAAGAACAATCAATTGAAGAAGTTTAATGGTTTTGTTATCAAATGTTGAAGTCAAGTTCTAACCGATTTATCCTCGGGAATTGAAAGAGCTTATCCATCCTCCCGCATAACTCATGAATCACGTGAGAGAAGCTAGATGTAAGGCGGCTGGCGCCACGACCTAAGCCACGACGCTTTTCTTGGGTAATTCTAGTAACAGGTGGTCTCGATTTTTTGAATGTTCAACCCTAATTACTTGCGCGCCTATAATCAAACACTCTTTCTAACCTCAACTTCTTCGATTTACTAAGAGTAATATCCTCAAGAACTCTATTCTCTTTCGATACGACCATACGTAAATCGATATGGATTCAATGGATCCAGAACAGACCCCTTTTGCGGCTGTGAGCGCGCAGACTTCAAAGATAGGACGTGTAAGTTCATGAATGGATGCGATTTGTTGTCGAATCGTTTGGAAAGGAACCACGAAGCTAACTCAAGAGCAAATAGCAATACCAAGCTTGGCTAGATAAATCAACACCATTTGTTCCTTATAGATGGCTCACCACTTTCGCGCTTCTGATGATGTTCTTCATCCGCATATTCGTCGCACAAGGATGGTATATTGGTATGTCGAGCCTTGTTCATTTTGCGCGTTTTCAACTTACAGATCTTAACAGTGGCATACTCCCTGGGAATCTACCTTCTTAACCTCTTTCTCGCTTTCCTCCAACCTAAGTTCGACCCCTCCAATGAAGCTATCGATAATGATATGGAAGATGGGGCCGCTGGTGGATTACCAACCAAACAAGACGAGGAATTCCGCCCGTTCATTCGAAGACTTCCCGAATTCAAGTTCTGGCATTCGGCGACGAGGGCAATCGGAATTGGTTTCGTTTGTACTTGGTTTGAGATCTTCGATGTACCCGTCTTCTGGCCAGTGTTGGTTGTTTACTGGGTGATTCTGTTCACGTTGACCAGTGAGTCATTCCCTGCAGAGAGGAATATAGTGGAGAAGAGTTATATATAACAAATGCTGACATGTTCTATAGTGCGAAGACAAATTCAACATATGATCAAATACCGATACGTACCTTTCTCGTTCGGCAAAACAAAATACACCAAGAATAGCTCGTGAGCTCTCCATTGGCTTTATGGAATGCAACGAATGAATGATCTGCTAAGGTGACGAAGGAATAAGAGAAATAAATGATAGCTTCGCTATCTTATGTACAAACAGCTGTACTTCATATATGTTCATGAGATTCTGGGAGCAGGAGGCGAAGACCTTATTGATTTTAATTACACCTTTCTCTGTTATTAGTATACTAGGGGCCATCTGGGATGCTCAAGGATTGGGTATAGCTGAAAAGCTATCGGGAAAATAGATGGTATGAGGAAGCCAAGAACATTATTATCACTTACATCTCACATTTCAAAACAAAACATTTCAAAGTACTACTGAATAATTGGATATCGAGATTCCCAAAGAGGCGACTCACTTATGAAAGTCCGTACAGTATTATCTTCTTAGAATTTATTCGGGAGCGCAACGGCGCCAAACCAGGGTGTCTAATGAAGTAAGTCATACACCCTAAGCTTTTTGTCCCTCTAATGCGTTTCTACTTGTACTCGTACATGTTACCCATCTATATTGGAGGACGGTATGCCGTGACACCTATATTGTATATTGAACATCTTTTGTAAATCCCTCAGGAATTTTAGCCTCCTCTCCTCACTCAAGAAAAGACAGACTTTATTTTCAAATAAACCCCGTCATGAAAGATCGAAATGTTATTGGCCCTTGAGTCAGCCACAGCACAGTACCCTTTTTCAGCCTCGTCACTCACTAGCGCTACTTTCCCTGTGCTCATTCATCCAGACGCGACCTCCCCCAAAATTGTTGTGATCTCGAACTTGAGAATAATTTCAATAATAAATTTAACCGGATCCTCCAAACCGACATCGAACAACAAGATGGCGTCCTCAGCATCTCGAATCGTTCATCAAGAATATATTGCCCGGATACGATATTCCAATGCCTTACCACCACCACCAAATCCTCCCAAGCTCCTCGATATTCCAAATACTGGCCTCGCAAGTGGTCAATATACTACACCTGGATTTGCTACAAGATTAGCGCGAGATCAACCATTAAATATCGAAGCCGATGCGGAACTTGGTATGCCATTAGACCTGGTTGGAATGCCAGGCATATTTGATGGAGATGAGAGCTGTAAGTTTCGCATATATTTTACAGCTTGCGCAATTGCTCACTTTTATTTCAAATAGCTATACAAGCGCCATTACACCCCCCACAACTTCATCCGCATGATCGCGCTCTCTTAAGAGCATTGGCGACATTAGGCAAGCCCAAATTCTCCGACACGGGAGTATCATTTCTGCGGCGCACAGAATACATTTCCTCTGGCTATACCTCGAAATCGCGGATGGAAGGCACCACCTCGGCGAAAGGATCCGTCGACACACGCAAATCGAAAGCTGTTCAAGCCTCGTCCGCCGATCGCGAATCACCCTCATACATCAAATCACAAGTTGAAAAGAGCTTCGAAATCGCCGCTGGCTATCTCAAAGATCGCACTCGAGTTCGCCATCCTACAAAACGAAATGTTAAATTGGTTGACGCAGTTCCTCTCTTACCAGATCTTGATTCCTTTCCAGATGCTGGCGGATATGTCCTAATCAAATTTCTCACAAACCCGCTTCCTCCAAGCAATATCTACGATCCTCGCGTCGAAAGCAGTGTTTTAAAACCTCTTGTGCAAAGCGATGCAGAGGCTGAATTCAGAGAGGACGCTAAGAAGGCTTGGGAATTGGATCCCGATAATAATCCAGCTCCGGTCGAACACATTGAATATGAAATGTTCATGCCGGAGACACTTTCTGATGCCAAGAATATCAAACGCAAGTTCGACGTCCTGGATCCTGAACACGATAATAGGGATCTTTATTCACGCTTCGATGAGGAAACAGGCAAAGGGTCGTTCAGATTGAAAAGATTGCGTGCGTACGAAAGTGCTTCTACGAGTGGAAACACATCCCGGAAATATCAAGATGATGTGATAATAGCCATGCACGATGGAACCGATGGGCTACGCCAGAAAGCGGCTCATTACTATCCTGTGGTCCAACGAAATTCCATCCGACCCCAAAGAACCAAAAATATACAGAAAATGAGAGGCATGATTGGCGGTGAAGAAGAGCAAATCACGGATTTGGTGGATCTTAGTATTACTGATGTGGGTGCAGAGACGAAGCAGCTGATAGATATCTACAGAACGATGCCGTTTGGAGGAGATGATCATGATGATGGGGTAGATGAGGAGGTGGAGACAGCGGCGGTGCAACAGGAAGATGCGCTGTCGGAGGCGGATGCAGAGGGGGAGGATGACGAGCCGCTTTCACCTATAAGACCTAGTCTGGGTGGAAAGACGATTGCGTCAAGGGTACAGAGTGACGATGACGATGATGAAAGTCTACATTCTGAGGATTAGGATTAGGAAAGGGAGCGGGGCGCAGAAGCTGACTGGCTGGCTGGCAGCCAGAACGGCGCGTAGAATGACGAGGCGAGGCGAGGCGAGGCGAGGCAAGGCAAGGCGTGAAACGAAGGAAAGGAAATGAATGGAAAGGGATGGACGAGATATAATAGAAAGCGCATTTATGTGCACCAGGCGAATACCTTTAAAAAAAAGGTTAATTTGATAAAAAATTATCTTGACCTAGTTCAAATTCGCATAGCAGAGCCGGCGTTATTTGAGAAGGGTTGTACAATACCTAGGTATGTATGTGTATGAGAAAGAGACCAAATAAAACAAATCAACAATATATCAAACTGCATGACATAAACATAAGCACAAAGACTTTATTTACCATCTGGTAGAAAGCAATAGGTTGGTAGGTATGTGAGAATGAGATGTGAGAGAGAATGTTATGTTACGTTTGTGATTATTATGCATGTATGCTATTCACCCGATGTAAGCTCCTACTCATCCCATCCCATCCAAACCAATCGATTTCCCTCAAGAATCAAATCCTACACGATAAACACACAAATTCAGAAAGAGAAAAAACGCCTCTGACGGCTCCTATGCTATGCCTATGCCTAGGTATGTTTATGCTTATCCTTGTTGTATATATGCGCCTATGCTCTGCTCTACTTCTTCCAAATCCACCACAACTAGACTTTGATCACTACATTACATTCTTATCTACTCAGTATATCCTCATCCAACGACTCTTCCCCATTCCCATTCTCCTAATCCTATCTCCAAACCCCCTCTCGACTACAACTACAACTCCCCATCCCATTCCCATTCCTTACACCCAAACCACCAGTTCCTCTTCAAACACGTCTCTTTAGGTTTTGGCGCCGCGCTTGATGTTGGTTTTGGTTTTGCGTCTGGTGACGGATCAACGCAGATGAAGCCGAACCAGTTTTTAGAGGTGCATGTTTGGGTTGTGGGGGAGGTTGTGGGGGAGGGGAGAGGTGGTTTGGGGGTTATGAGGTGGGATGGTGGGGGATTGGTGCTGAAGGAGATGGATGTAGAGGTGGAGGTGGGGTCTTTGCAGCCGAACCAGCCGGGAGTTTCACAGGTTGTTGTTGCTGATGTACTCGTGGAGGTTGAATTTGAGGTTGAGGTCGAGGTTGAGGCTGAGGTCGAGGTGGCGATGTGTGGGAATGAAGTGCTACTACTGCTACTGCTACTGCTTTTAGTAGTAGTTTTTTCATCGTTGCAGCCAAACCAGCCAGGAGATTTGCAGGTTGAGGTTGAAGATGAAGTTGTTGTGGTGGTGACTGGCACGCTAGTCGTGGGTTTCGAAGTTGTGGATGTATCTTCATCTAGGCAACCCCACCATCCCGGTGTTTTACATGTGGAGGTACGACTCCGTGTATTTGTGGTTGTGGTTGTGGTTGAGGTTGATGGAGGTGGGGCTGTAGCGGTACTACTGCTGTTGCCTTCCACCTCTTTCCAAAGCGGACAATCTACACATTCCGGTGTGAATTTGCATACTGGCACTGTATCGTAGACCTTGATGATTTGCTCAATCACAGTTATGATTTTGTGCGACCAAATGTGTACTCCCCACCCATGATCGGCTACAACATCATAGACACATTCCATGCCGGTATGACATGAACTTTCTAATGCATATCCCGCATATGAGCAAGAAGCGGTAGCTCCATTACAAGTTCCCAAATAGATTGGGTCGGCAGTGTGGCCAAAATGGTAAGCTCCAGTAAACTCGCGCTTTTGTGGTGTGCTAGGATTGTGTCCTGGTGGAGCTGGTAAACCTAAACGGCTTGCGGGTAGAGCATCTGGGACGGACTCAAATGTAACAACAGGAATACCATATGTTAATCCTAACATGGCACTGATAGATCCACCAAGGGAATGACCTGACATCCACACATTCGCATTAGGATAGATAGCCGTAACATTGTTGTAAAGATGTCGAGCCGCGGTGTAGTATCGATTTTCAGATACCAAACTTTTCTTGAGGCAAGAAACATTGCAGGTATAGGTTCCGGTAGCACAATCGCAAACTTGTCGGTAGAATGAAGCGCCTTGTTGACCACAGCAGCAACTGAAGAATAAATTGTCGTTCTCCTTGTCGTTTGTAGTTGTTCCATCCCCGTCGTACACCGCAAGACTCGTTCCCTTCAATCCTATCACAATCGTCGAGTTCGTCTCATCCATATAGATGTAGCCTCGTAGTCCATCGGCATCCCATCCAAATCCATAGTCAGTGGTTCGATTAAATCCACCATTAACATCTTTCCAGTCCCCTGTGTCTGGTTTGTCCACATAGGCGTTCGCCGCCATTTGTGCCAATGTTATGACTGTATCCTTGTCTGTAATATCTGGTCCAGCGATTTCATCAACTGTCCAAGCTGATGGTGATAATGTCCATATATCCCCGCTCTCTCTTGATGCTGCTACCATTGGATCAACCACTGAAGGTCTCCTGTCTTTTAATCGTTCTATCTTCACTGGACTCTTTTTCATGACCAACGGCCTTGTTACTTCCTGCAATGGCCCCTTTCCATCTTCGGATTCTAACCATACTGTTGACTTGGACTTGGAGTTTAAAATATCTAGTTGTTTGTGTAGTTGAGGGTGATCATAAGTTCCATGATGGAAGACGTGGCGAAGGGACTATAGTTTACTATTAGCATTTATTGGAAACATACCAATAGAAGAATCATACTTACAAATATATGATGTCCCGCTAGATCCTGTCTAGTATCTGATTCTGGAATAAAAGGTGATAGTATGGGTATTATTGGTTGCTGTTGATGATGAGTTGAATCAAATGCACTTATCGGTGTCGATAAGGCTAGGAAGGATAATAGTAATTGAGCTGTAACTCTGCCAGCAGAAGAACATGTTGTAGATGATTTATGCTTCATGTTGAAAGGTATTTATTTGATTGAGAAGAATAAAGGAAAAGGAGAGGAATCTACTTGGAATATTGTATTTGTTGAGAATACCTTATGTCTGATATCTTATGTTTCATTCAACATATGGAGAATGGAAGATGACGATAACCCAAGAGGAGGCGTCACAACCACAAAGCATCAGGCGGAAGTTATGCAAGTAACAAGGGGTCTTTTTACCAAAATATAAATAAAGAGATATTATTGGATGGTTGACTTATTCATATTCTTCGTATGCATTGCATCTCATAATACCTAGTAAATATTCCCTTTTTGGTTGATCGGAGTCAGGAACAAAATAATTACCAAATAACCTCAAAATATACGCCGGTCGGAATACAGGTGAGTCGCCAATAATAATAAGTCCTCGTTGATTTTATCTAGTTTATTACTGGTACTCACTCACTCGTAGCTTTAAGCTAATTACGGAAGCTAGGTATTCGGACTACATACAACTAGTTACTTCTACTTCTACTTCTACTTCTACTTCTACTTTTGACTCCTATTTCCATTTCCTTTCCCTCTCATTTCATTTGAATGCCTTCTCCTGTTCTTTTCAAAGAAACTATTCTAGGCGATCCCCGGTTATTGCTTGAGCAGATCAGAGTTTCAGGCCTCGTCAGGTTAATGCGACATTAGTGTGACAATTCATACTTAGATAGGTATGTAGGTAGCCATTCTCTTCTTAACTTTCTCTCATTATAATCAAAATGCAGTCATTTACTGACAAGATGCAATTCACTTTACCAGATTTCATGTCGTCTCCCAGGAGAAAGAGTGATAGCCAACGGCCTCGTCCATTGCAACTATCTAAGTCATTATCCAACCAGGAACTACCCCCTAGCCCGGATCGCGCACCCCGACCTCTTAGAGCAAATACTATACAGAACGGCACTATTCCACCTGTGCGAATGTCGGACAAAACCAAGTTGAGAGAGAACAGGCGACCTGGGGCACAATCGGATATATTTGAGAAGAGCTCCGAGGATGAGGGAGAGAATGGGGAAACGATTGAGGTGTCTGGGAAGCTGCCTGCAGATTTCGATGAACTTCCTATAGAGCTTGTGAGCTTAGCAGACAGGTCAGTCACTTTTTTTAGTAGAACCAAATTGCCCGACTAACAATTGCTGTAGCTTTATTGATTCTTTATCTGCGAAGATCCATCCTACTCCCCCTTCAGTCGACAAACTGTCCGGGCTTTTCCAAGATTTCTATGCTGTCGCTGCTAACCATATAAACACTCATATCTCCGCCTTATCATCCCGACAACACCGCGCAAGCTCTCCAGTACCGTCGGCCTCATCATTATCCTCAACAGCAAGCAAGATCAGAGCGAAAGCCACTTCCATGAACAAGGACCTTCCCAAAGTAATAGAAAGAAGGGAGTCTGAACAGCAGATGTTAACCAGCGAGGAAATTAATGAGCGAAAACGGGCTAGGAAAGCGCTTGAGCATAAGCGTGTGGCATTGGAAGAAGCAATTGAACGGAGAGTTTGTGAAGGGATTTATGATAGGATATGGCGACACAGAAGTTCACAAGATGAAGCTCAGGACGAAAAACTTCGATCGAAAACTGCCGCTCTTTCGGTTGTTGGAATTGGACTAGTAGATCTAGGAGTAGATTTGGGTATAAAATCAAATGAGGAGCCAGACGCGGCGGAGAAGCGAGAACTAGAGGTTCGAGAGTGGCTAGAAGGTGCTAGAGGGGAACTGATTGCGATGAATGACGAAAAATATCCTCTTGGGAAACTTAACCATCTAAAAGCCGCCCACAAAGGTATCGTTGATACCTTATCACACTTTCATCCATCTTCATCGGCAGATGAGATCATGCCTATGCTCATTTTTACTCTCATAACATCTCGACCAGAAGGAATTGATGTTATAAGCAATCTTTACTTTATACAACGATTTAGATGCGAGACAAAGATCGATGGAGAAGCTGCATATTGCCTAACAAACTTAGAAGCTGCAATTTCATTTCTTGAAACTGTAGATCTTGCAAGTCTGAGGGCAGACGAAGTTCCTTCAGGACCACCCAAATTTAATAGTCGACCCAGCACACCGAAACCAGATAAATCTGATTCTTTGACAATTGGTATTACACCAACAAATCTTTCGACTCCAGCAATTGTTCCGGCAACCTCAAGTCCTTCGGTGACCAAACCTACATCGTCATCTCTGTCCTCTCTAAGGCCTACGATTCAACACGCAGACCGAAGGCTCAGTGATCTTTTCCAGCCACCTGCAGCTCTTGGGGCAGCTGGAGATGCGATTTTTGATACCGCTGATCAAGGGTTTAAAAGTATTGGCAATAGTTTGGAAGGTAGCTATAAATTCTTACTTGGAAAGCTAAAAGAGCGCGATTCCGCAGGTCGAGCTTCAGAAATTACAATCCCAAAGACCCTGGACGATGCTCGAAAACTTGTCAGTACTCCTCCGCCGGAAGATGAAGGTTCTTTGAGTGGTGAAAGTACTCCTCAAAGTCCAAGTGTCAAGGAACACAAGAATGGGCTTAGCACAGAGTCGAAACCCGAAGGACGTAGCAGAAGTGATTCGGCTCCAAGACTTGATGATAGAGTCCTGAGCTTCATTGGTGGCCGCAAAATGACCCGAGAAAGAAGCACGGACAGTAATCGAAGTGGTGGCAGCTCTAGCAAAAGAGTAGCATTTGTTCAAGACGAAAGTGGAGAGAAAGGCACACCGTCTCCACAGGCTCCAGCTAACAATCCGGCCATTGTTGAGTCGATGCGAAATCTTGGCAACTCACTCAACCCGATGAACAGGATTGCCGGGATGGGTATGATGCGTGGATTCGGACGTGTAACAACTCCTACGACACCTACCCCGACTAGATCAACCGTGCCGGATGGAGGGGTTGCTGATTTAACCTCTGTATGTATTCTACATCGCATCTTGAAATCATTGTTTCTAACATGAATAGGCATTCCCTGATTTAATACCCTCTGTACCATCAAAGGAGATTTCGAAAATTGCTCCACCAAACAAACGATTTATGGAACTTCAGAATCCAGGAGACCTCAAAATTAGCGAGGTGATGGAGCTATTAAGAGATTATAGAAGATTGGCAGGAGCCCTAAAGGACCTCGGAGCCGTTTAGGTTTACTGGTATCACCATACTTTTCTTTGCTTGTTTTGTTGTCTACATATCTCCGGATACCCACGTTCTTACTTCATTTTTGTTTTCTTTTGTTTTCTTTTCAATTTCTATTGTCTAGGTTGCTTGCTATTGGGAAATTGCGAGTTTGTGTCTCAATCTGGGAGTGGCGTTCTTGGGGTGTTAGAAATGGGAAATATAGAAATGGTCGGGTGCATATATGCATGGTATTAAATTGGGATTTGAATTTGAATTGAGTTTGCAAGGGATATATTGGTACATTTCGCGAAGTTATTTGAGGAAGAGATTTGAGGTGAGGTGAGGTGAGGTGGTGTGAGAAGTGGGAAGTGAGTGCTAGATGGATGTGTGGGCGCATGGGGGTGTTGAATTGAAATTGAGTTGAATACAGTTAGCATGGAGAGAGCATGGGATAAGATGGGAGAAGATGGGTGATGTGATATATGATATAGTAGAGAAGAGAAGAGAAGATGAATTTGAATTTGAATTAGTTTGAGGGGTTCAACACCATTCCATATTTGTTCTGTCTATTCTTCTACTTTTCTACTTCTCTACTTCTCTATTTCTCTGCTTCTCTGCTCAGTATTGATTATGTGATATGTTATATGTGATATGTAATGATATGATATAATATGGATTAGATAGATAGATAGTCTAGTTAATTGGCATGGATTTGTGTTTGTGAAACTGCTATGAATATAAATATTTGTTTGAACTTTGAAATGTTTATGAGGAGAAGTTGTGAAGAGAGGTTAGGAAGAGAGATTATAGAGGAATTGACATATATATATAAGTATTAAATAGAACTTGAAGGTGGAGAGGGGTTGGGAGGAGGAGGGAATGAGAGGTAAATGGGAGGTAAATGAGAGATTGTTTGATATTATGATCTATTTATCTATTTATTTATCTATCTATCTATAGTATCTATCTATCCTGCTTTGATTTGATTTCGTTTGATTTGATTTGATTTGGCTTGACTATTGAATCATCTACTACTATTATTGACTACTCGAGTATTCACATCATTACTCTTTTACTCTATCATTATCAAACTTGAAGATTTAATACTTACAGCCTGCATCATATAGTCTGCAATTTAGATATAACTTCAAGTTGCAGCCTGCTGGTTCGAGTAAAGCGGTTATATAATATATATTAGTATCTACTTATAGTATATCTAACTATTTAC